>JBBMKC010088572.1:0-16881 GCA_037834085.1 Bipalium vagum | reverse complement strand
AATAACCTTTATTGCGGATTTAGTAAATCCTGCTTTATATATAAACTTATGTTGTTTAAATGCATAAATAATGACAAAAAATAAATTATTATTTTTTAAAACTTAGAGTTCGCTGAAACTCAGAGAAAATTTTCAACCGAAAAAAATAAAACGAAAGAGTGACACGCCTCAGTACAGCAAATAAGAAAGATTATTTTTAAATTCCAGCAAACTAGTTGCATTAATAAAGATCACAATGTGCGATCTCCTCGTGCTTCAGAAGAGAATCGAAATGATATTGATACGGTTTTACACCAGATGAAAGCAGAGGGAACTTCTACGAGCATAAGGAAACTGAGTTCTGATTCAGGTTCCTCTATTGGATTAGTTCACACGTATCTCAGACGTGAATTGAAATTATTTCTCTATAAAGTCATAATTGGGCAGTCTCTTTCAGACAAACATAAGGCAAATCGTTATGCCTTTTGCAAAGGGATGCTGTCAGATATATCTAAGGATGATACATTTATATACCGAATTATATGGAGTAATGAATGCTCATTCAATCTCAATGGATGGGTGAACAGATAAAATCTTCGATTTTGGGTGACGCAAAATCCAAATAATGTGGTTGAATACTCAACATTCTCGGCAAAGGTCAACGTATTCATTGCGATGTCGTCTTCCTTTCTTATTGGACCATATTTCTTTGAGGATAATGGCAATAGTCAGACTATAAATTCGGAACGATATTTGGATATGCTTATTCACTATCTTATTCCGAGTCTCAAATCAATGCCGAGATTTAACCGTTTAATTTTCCAACAAGATGGTGCTGCTCCCCATATTGCCAAACAAGCAAGAGTATTCTTGGAAAACACTTTCGGTTCTGGAAAAATAATTTCAAGAGGATTTCCTAACGAATGGCCTGCCCAAAGCCCTGATCTAACACCCCTGGATTTCTGGTTATGGTCATTCTTGAAAGAAAAAGTTTATCCAGGCGGCAATCGCCCAAATAGTCGTGAAATACTGAAGGAACGTATCATCCAAGCTGTACAGATTGTGACAGAAATTAACCTTCAAGAAGCCGTGGAATATGTCACTCATAGGCTGGAAGCATGCTTAGAAAATGAAGGTGGACACTTCGAATAAAAAATGATTTATGTACATATCATATTTGTAACTATTTTGATAAAATATGTGGAGACTCAAGAAAAACTGAACTATTTGACAATTTTTTATCTTGAATCTTTTTATTTTAATTTGATTTTAATAAAAATATTAAAAGTGTTTTTATCTTTGTCATTTTTAAAAACAAGAATTCCTAAAAAATTAAATTGAAACCTAACAATTATTATTATTATCAATATTATTACTATTATTAATTAATTATTACACAAAGAAAATATATAAAAAAAGCAATTATACAGAAAACCAAAATTAGAAAATACCAGGTTTCTAAAAATAGAAACCTACCAAAAAGATATTATATAAATCTAAATATAGAAATAATTTAAAACAGAAAATTAAAAAGGGAAATTATTTAAATACAAAAATAAAATTGGCATTAAAAAATTCATCAATTCAAAGACCAAAAACACAGAAAAATATTAGACAAAAATAAAGACATCAAAAACGAGACACGGTCAAGACGGAAAAAAACAGAAAATTATTAGAACAAAATAGTTGGACCCGACAAAATATTCAAATACACCGTTTATCACAAGACGTCAGCAGACATCAGAACGATAATAATCCTTGTCAACAACTTTGAGATATTTAAAGGCGAGTGACAAAAACAGTTCAGATAATCAGACATTACAAAAACAAACAGTCCGTTACCAGACAATTCAATTGCAAAATCTTTCACAGTAAAGCATCATTTCAGTCTCCAGTCAATTCATTCACAGTTTATGCCATTTTTAAACAGTAACTTTTATTATTAATATTTTAATTATTATTATTATTATTATTATTTAATTCATTATCTCTGGTAAACTATTACGGTTTACACAGACTATTTAAATTTATCATAAATTCATTTATTCTTCGGATAATCACTATTTTATAGGATTATCTTTATTTTGTGTTCTCATTCTCCATTTTTCTCTTTTTGTTTGTCATTTGCACAACAGTTAGGGTTGGCAAATCATCTCAGGACCTTACCACAAGTTACAGGATAACTGTGTAAGGATTTAAGGCTTCTTGTTTAAAATACCTTTATAAATTCACATTTTTACAAATAAAAATATTTGTATTTGATTTTAGTTGTTTTTATTTTGTCCTAATTTGTTCCGAATTACAGGCCATAAATCTTTCTGCGAGTCATATTCGTTTATGTTAAGTGACCTATAAGCCCTTATCGATTTTTGTCACTTTTAGGGAAACTTAACAAATACAACATATCTTGTAATTCAACTTAGTTAAAAAATAAATCCGCATTTTTGATCTTTATGAAAATTTAAAATTTTCATGAATTCATTACCTGTAGGAAGTTTGAACAATCTTTTATTTATGAACTTTTAACTTGAACACCCGGTATATGTTATATCATCAGTTGACATGGATGGAAAATGTAAACGAATGAATTTAGCAAAACTTTAACCAAATAATTAAAAAAAATCCATAAACAAATTTAAAAAATCACTAATTTTAAACAAAATGAATTGATTGAATTTGTATGTCGAAATTCCGTCAAGACTTTCTTTCCAACATTATACATTGGAATTTGTAAACGATATCAGCCTTTGTGTTATTCTTATGAAAAAGGAATTTTAATTATATTTTTTATTAATAATTCTTTTTTCGTTATGTTGAATTCTTTTAAATTGTACAACCTGAAGAAGAATTCTTCTCAACTTCCTTTGGATTTCTTTAATAAATCTATTAGGTCGACGCATAAGTAATGTCGTTTTTTTTAATAATTAATGTTCAATCATTAAGTAATACTTACAGGCCATTCCATGTTTGTCTCTACAGAAGTTATTATTTGATATTTCCAATTTAGTATGTCTCTTTTCTGTGAAGCTTTGCTTTTAATATATTATTTTTTGTTCTGATTATTATCGATAAACAAAAAGAAAAAGAAGGTAATGTCGTATTTTATGTTGGATTCGTTTATAAAAATTTCGAATATCTTTTTATTCAGTGAAATAATTTTTACAAGTATCCATAACAATACTCATCTTTCATGTAGTAAATCAGTCCCCTTGGATTAAATTTCTTTTTTTTGAACCGAACCTTTGCAGGAAATTGTTTTTCATTCATAAATTGTTATAGCTATCGAAATTGTTGGAAAACTAAAAACAAAACCATGGATGTGACAACACTTTTGTTTAATCATTGAAAAGTCATTATCTTTTTGCTGAATAACTTTTACCTATTATTTGATCCGTGACTATGATTTTTTGATTTAATCGGATACAACAGGGCATAATAGACATCATCTGTAATGGTTTCATCTTTAGAAAGTAACTCATAATGAAGCAAACTTTGTTTGTTTCATGACTTGCATAGGATTGATGTTTTCACATAATAATGAGCTTTGGAAAAGACAGTAGCACTAAATCAGGTAAACCTTCAATTTTGTTTACCTATCACATTATCGGGTTTAATTCACGTCTTATCACCATTGGGTCATTCGATCGAGAAAGAGTCTTGTTTGTACCTCTCAAAAATCAAAAAACCATTTGCCTGAAGTCATTTAAAGATTTAATAAGTTTTGATTTTTACTAAATATGAGTATAAGGGTCATTAAAAAAGGATGAAAATTTTTAATTTTATTTATGCTAATTTCATTCAATCAAGCTTAAAAACAGTTTCTAAAAGAATTCTGAATAATTTATAAAATGACTGGTCATAGCCACCGATAATTTAAATAACGAAACCTGTGATTTCTTTCAATGATTTAAACACTTGAAAGAATTATTGGAAAACGATTCGAATCAGTTGAGTTAGAAATGACAAGAGGGTTACATGTCGAACAGTTGCACTTCGACCTTGCACTAGTTAGGATAAGTCAAAGGGAAACAAAATGGACTCATAATGAATTATCTGACAGCCAGCCACCTCAGTATCTGTCAACTCTCTCCGATAGAGACAAAAACATTTCTTTTTTGTTCTAAATTGTGACTAGAGAAAGTAATGATAATATGCCATGATATATTCAATGTACATCTAGATGCCATCAAGACGACATATTCGTGTCAAAGGGTTCCTTTTTGTATCTGGTGGGATATGCCGAAAGTGTTTTATTAAGAAGTATTAAAATCATTTGAAACTATCACTGGGAAATTTACAGTCAACAATTCATTCACCTGAATCAAGAGTTTGTTAAGAAACAGTTATTACAAGCGAAAAACAAAACAAATAGAGATTTTTCACCACAGAAAACCCAGGCTTCATGCCTTATTGGGAATCTGAGACATCTTAATGGCATTATATTTTGAGATTTTATCACTCCAAAGACCTTTTCATCTTGATATCCATCTTTTGTCTGAAAGATGGAAAGTATTTTTATTAAGTCGGTTGTAATTTTTAGTAATGTTAATGAAAAACTATTTGCTAAAAAATGGAAATTTTACAGCTCTAACCTGAATTATATTATTAGATTGGGGAATACGTTCTGCAGCACTGACAGAAAAATAAAAATTATAATAAAAATTTATTAAACAAAACGAAAACAGTTTGATCTAATTTTCAAAGTAAAGTCCGCCATTCCTTACAATGCTCTCCCACCGATCTGTAAGCATCCGAATCTGATTGAAATTCCATTCCTTTCTTTGATTGAAAGAAATCATTGCATGCTTCTTCAACTTCATCCACTGACTTGAATCCCAGGCCAAGCAGGTAGTGCTGCATTGAGCCAAAAAAGTGGATTGTCAGATGGTGCGGCATCAGGACTGTATCGTTAATGTGGAAGAACTTCGATGCCCTTCGAATTCTGTGAACTTGTTTTTCGCCTCTTCTTTGCTCTGTGTGATTTGCATTATCATGGTGAAAGAGAGCCCTTTTTCGACGAAAAAGTATGGGATATTTTTATTTAAGCTTTTCGAAGACTCGGTTTAGTTGTTCACAGTATAGATTTGAATTATTTTTACTTCCATCTGGAATACGTTTGAAATGAAGGACACCTTCGAAATTCAACCAAACACAGATCATTACTTTCTTACAAAACCGATTTTGCCTTCACCCATTGGCTTTGTTTGTTTTGATTTATCAAGTAAATCCAATTTTCATCAGACCTGATAATTGATTTTCGTAATCGATTGTCCATGAGATTCTGCAGTAATATAATATTTTAGGTTGTCAGATAAGTTCGTTCGATTTTTATATAATATTATAATAATCTCATAATCAATGTAGTCAAGATTTGTTTTAATAATGCCATAAAAAATAAACCTCAGTCAAACAAAGCATGATTTACACTTCAACAGGTAATATTAATAAGGAAAAAATTGTTTTATTTAAAATTTTGGTTTATGACACGTAAAAAACCGACAAAAATATTTTTTAATTAAATTAAACTATTTATTGTTTTAATAAATCAAAATATTATAATGGATCACTCATATTTTATTCTTCCTAATATTCCAGCCCCATTAAGGGTTTCACATTGAGCGCTAATTAATTCAATAATCGTTTACAAGATAATTTTTTTGAAAAATATTTTCTCCATAAAATTTGACTTTATTAAAACAAATTTCAGATTAGAAAAAAATTTAATTTACACAATATTTTAATAAATTTTATTTAGAATTAATTTGAATTTAGAGAGAGCTGCAAACTTTTTATTGAATTATGATGTGATATTACAAATAAAAATTGAAAATTTCATGGCAATTTGGTTTTCCAACCGCTTCAACCATCACTTGTTCTGTGAAGAGAAATAATTGGAATTTTAATAATTGACAAATTATTATTTTTCTCTCCTATTTTCCTTATGGGTATATATTTGATAAAGCTCCGTTAATCAACCATGAAATAAATATATTTTGATGGGCGTGTAAATAACGTATGAAGCCTTGTGAGATTCTTGAAAATCAAGACTTCTAAATGTCACTTTCAGAGTGAAATGTGTAGATGGAAAGTATTTATCTAAATCCAGATTACTTTTTTTTGTTTTTTTATTCGACAATTATTTTTCTTCAGTAATTCATTTCATTATCAAATAAAAGATTATTTACCCGCAATAATATTTCTCGTAAAGTCTTGTTTTAATAATGTCTCGACTCGATTTATTTTTTTTGTATTATTTGTATTATTATTATTATTATTATTATTATTATCAGTTGAGAAATAATATTTCTTTTCACATTCTTAATGGGAAGGATATCTTTTATTGATGAAATTTTATATGACGGGTGAAATGTTAATTTTTTTTCCAATATTTACTTTGTTAAAATAATTTTTAATAATATCTTAAGGTAATTGCTCCATCTTTAAGGAGAAGTATTTCCAGCGGCGTTTATCACAAATATATTTTTTCTGTTTTCATCGACCTATATTAGGGTTTGACCCGAGTGGGTCTGAAATAAAAAACGAATTGTTTTTTTATATTACTTTGTTTGAATAAAAATAAACAGACTTTATTTATTTTTCATTGAATCATTGTAGCAGTTCGTTATCTATTTTTGAACAACGTATTTCAGGCCCTAGAATAATCTTTATAAAGGATATTTTTGCATGAGAGAAAAAAGAGTGATCTTGTAATACATTTATAACACTGAGCAACATTTTTTAACTTTTTTCTGGGCCAATAAAAAACGTTTGGTTTCCTATACATTTCCTCATGCTGGTTCCAAATCTGTCATTGGAATTTTCATATCACATTTAGATTTTGAGATAATTTTTCATACAATAAAAATTTATGGAGACCATAACCACAAATGTATACTTATAAATGATAAATAACATTACTAAAATTAGACATAAAAGACAATCAATATAAACTCAAGCGTCTGACTGGAAGGAAGTGCTTTTGGATCGCCTTGTTTAATTCGAATCATCTGTTCCCCGCTGAATACTCCTACAGTAGTCTGCAATCATTCCACTTTCCTTGGTACCGTTTTTCCTTATGAGAAATGTCTTGGTGAAATTTATTATGTGAGGACGCATGAGGAACAGAAATCGAGACTAATTTAAAAAACCCAAAATTTTTAAAATAATTTTATTTTAAAAATTGCTGTTTGGTACTTTGTTGGTAAAGATTAAATTAGTCCAGATTTCCAGTTATCACCCGTTATAAATAATCCAGATATAGATATATAACTAAATATAATTAATTTTGTCGTATGAGAAAATGACCACAGTTGCATTTCATACGGAACAATTAAAGATGATAATAAGGGTAAGATTACTGAATAAATAACTATCAAGTTACCTAACATCCGTCTTGAAATACTTAAAATATTATACAGGGTGTTCATAAAAGAACCTTACCGTGTGGCGGCGGATCTTGTTGAAGAATAAAAGTGTAATTTCCTTGGAGCTTTTTGAGGATATTTTGTTGGATCATAGAAAGGTAACTTGTAGCTGTTATAGTTTTCTCCTTAAAGAAGAAATGACCTATAATTTGATTATGAAAAAGGCCACATCACACATTTAATTTTGGAGTATCTCTTTCATGCTCTGAATTAACATATGAGCTCTCAGAACCCCATATTCTGCAATTATGTCTATTTACAATCCCTGATAAATGAAAGGTTGCCTCATCGGTAAGCAGGAATTTTTCAAGGAAATGCGGATCGTTTCCTAATTGTTCCGGCATATTCACAGCAAAATTAGAGCGATTAATCTTGTCCTTCGCATACAACTTATGAAAACGATGAATTTTGTACTAATAAAGGTAAAGGCGCTTACGAATTACTTTGTGCACTGTAGAACGAGGTATTTGTAATTCCCTGCTTGCATATCACAATGATTGCTTGGGATTATTGGAATATTTCTGACGAATGCGATCAATCTTTTTCTTAGAAATACTCAGTCTTCCAATACTTTTTTCTTTCTCTACACTTCCATTTACCAGAAACAGAGCTTTTGATAGATAAATTGATTCACGATAGTAGTTCAATTTTCCATAGTTCTTTTCCATAAGTGCTTCTAAATGTTTTCTTCACTTCAACAACAGACTTAAGTTCTGCAAACTACCATACACATTGCGCTTTCTCTTGAACAATTATTATGATCGTAAATAAAATATAGAAAACGTGTATGAAAATAACTCAAGTATGGAGTTTAATAATAACTTTCAATGATAAATTCCAATTGAGCATTAAGCTTAAGATCAATCCTTTAGCACGTAAAATATTGATTTTTTTCGTACGATTCTTTTATGGGTACCCTGTATTTCAGGGAAAAATTGTGAAAACCTTGACATTGATTATTTTGAGCATTTCACGATGATGTTACGGCAATGTAAGGGAAATGTGACTCAAAAGAAAATCGATGAATGCTTCCATACATTTGTTTTAATTGTTATTTTCAACATAATTCCATCCCACTTATGAAGACTACTCATCTGGTAGACCCAATAAGAGGGTTAAGTGAATTATTATTTATTAATAAAATTCCAGGCTTTATTTAAATTATCAACTTTGACTAAGTCAAATTCAACAATTCTGAAAACTGAAACATCCTTTCCCAATAATGAAAGCAAACTTAGCCCAGTCATTATTAATGAAAATTTAAAATATTAATAAAAAAAATAGTCAAATTTTATTAAACAAATTATAATACTGTTGGTACTCTGTAATTTCTTTCATGAAAAAATTAAATATTAATAATACTTTTATTCCAAAATTATGATTGGAAAATATTGATACATTTACCAATAACACAGACAAAACACAGTTTATATTGACTACTCTCTTTTGAAAATTTAGAATTTAAATATTATATTATATTTTTCATACAACATAAAAATATAGTATAACATTTTAATTAATTTGAAGAAGAATGGAAGGTACTGTCAAACTGTTGACAAGATTTTGACACGATAAAGTTAATAGACCTGTCAGAAAAATTAGTTTTAACAAATTTCTAGTCTCAAAATGATTGAAATATTGTTGATTTTATTTAATATTTTCTTTATGATTCAATTATATATAATAATGAAAATATTTTTGATATTTTATATTTTTAAATATTCCGGATCGATTATTAAATCGATTATTACGTAAAACACATTACTGGCAGTAGCACCTGGAGGAAGAATTACATTATTTTTTCGGTTATAACGAAAAATTAGTGATTACAAATATTTTTAGTGACAGAAAAAAGTATTATGTAACGGACATTACGAATTTTAATAAATTCTTAAATATAATAAAACGAAAGTAAATGAAGTGACTATTTTTGTAAAAAAGGTTTTACTGAAATGCCTTTTGCACAGACTTGTTTAATTTTTAGATTCATTTATCATAAACTTATTATTATTCAAGTTTTGTGACATTTTTGAGATTGAAGTTAATTTGGCTTTTATCATTATTTTTGTCTTATTCTAATATCTCAGTTAATCTATCAAATCAAGTCAGGGTAGCGAAAGGATATAACGAATGCTAAAACATTGAAAACTATTCAACATGTGGACTGCATAATGCAAAACCATTTTACTGAAAAGAAAACTGATCGATAAGTTTATAAGTTCTTCAGTTATTAATATTTGATAATATACATTTTAATCAATTAAATAAAAGTATCACACATAATTTGATAAAATATCGATATTTACCATTTGGTTATTATAGAAATATAAACAAAAAAATTACAACCGGTATGTAAGAAAATTTCATAATTTATATTATTAATATATTAAAAATTAAATAAATATATAAAATGAATTTTTTGCCTGACAGTTCTCTTGCTTTTATATGTCATAATCCTCATCAAACCTGAAAAAGAAAATTTTATTTCCACTTATTTTAGGAATAGGAATAGGGGATATGTGAATTACAAGTCATAAAATTTATCAAAGTTGGTGATAATTTGGTATTTATTGTAAAAAAAATATAAAATATTATCTTTGAATTTAATTTTGTTTTAATGATCATAATATAAATTTTATAGAAAGTTATTAAAATCAATGACAAAGGGGAAAACCAAATGAAATTTTTATTACAAATACTTTCTATCGTTCCTGTCAACGTTTTCCAACACTGAGCAATTTGTGAATTTTGTTATGATGGTGTTTTGACGAAATCCAATGATTTAGCCTTTTTTGAACATCTTCATAATTCTTGAATTTCTGCTTAGAAAAACCTTCTGCAATGTACCGCAACAGGTGATAATCCCACGGATCAATGTCCGGTGAGTACATTGTGTGTGGTAATACATGTCTTTCACAATTTTGGCAACATGAAGCCAGAATGTTGTCATTTAGCAATATCACTGTCCCATGTAGACTCTTTTGGTCGTTTTACTGTGAGTTCCTCATTTAAATTTGATTTCCATAACAACAGTTTCTTCTTTTTTAAATACAGCATAGTAAATAATATCTTTTTGATTCTTCCAAACACACAATAATACCTCTTGTAAATGAAAGTTGCGTTTTGCGGTTGAAATAGTAGGGTGACCTGGATTGTTAAAACAAATTATTTTTTTCATTTCTAGCGACAATAAGATGGAAGACTTTTTCTGAAGTGCTTTTCTCTGTTATTAGTTTCTTTAGTTTAATCCATAAGATACCCACTTTCCTTACCTACAGTCATCAGACCATATAACCAGTTTGAAACAGCTTGTTGTGTTACACTGGGTGATTTATCCAATTATTCTTGTTTTCGTGCATTGTCTTCGTACATTAAGGAAATCTTATCAAAATATCTTTCTTTAGATTTCTAAATATAGTGTACAAGATCATGAAACCCTACTAATTTTGGAAATCCTTTAATATTTTCCTATATCTTTCAATATTCTATTAAGTTTGACTAATGTTTAATATTTAATCTATGTCAATGGGATTTTTTCAGAAAATCAATTAAAAAAGTATTTTTCAAATCCAAAAAATAAAAGATATTTTACGGGTTTTACTTTTAGATTTTTTCAATCATATTATAAAAACTTATTTCATTTGTTGCATTTTGATAAACGTTCAACAGCCATTCATGGATTTTTGGTTTGATTGAGAAAAAGATGATTTTTTTAGTTTAGTAAGCAATGAATTGCAGATTGATATTCGTTATATTTTTACGTTTCAATTACAATCCCCGCCAAAAATCTTTGGCCACTCTCAAAATTCTGGAAAAAAAGATTTATATGATTCTAGTCATTAATATTTATTAACTACAAATTTAAAGAACGTTAACGACATTAGAAAATATTATTAAATCATTAATCAAAATTTATCAATAAAAAAATAAATAACTAAAGAATAAATAACTAAAAGATAAACTAGGCTTTTATACATGGTGGCCAAAGGCTTTTGGCGGGGACTGTAATAGATGTGGCTTTCTTCAAGAAAATTTTTATTAATTGATTTGAGGTTGATATTGTTAATCCAAGTGCCTCAAAAGTTTCTGAGGTTTCATCCATGTTCACCTGAAGACCTTCATCTATCAAATCGCAAAGAAAATGGTCACTATTGCCGGTGGTTTTCCTGATTTTTAAGCATCTTCTAAATCAAAGCTTCCAGATTGAAAATTTGAAAATCTTCTTTGTATCTTCCTCTGATTCAACGCTTCTTTATAAACAGAATTAAATTTCTCCATGACCTCTGCTGATATATTACATTGATCAATTTCATTTGGCACTCAATATTAGTTTATTGATTAATTTATTTAAACTTTTAATGAATTTGTCAAAAAGCGGATATTACTTTTGGATGACCTAATATTTTATAAAATCATTTTTAAGTTAATTTAGTATATAATTAAAAATATTTTTTATTAAATTAGTTGTAAGCTGGCAAAAAATTTTAAATAATCTTTGTATTATGTATAATAAATTTTAAATATTTTTAATTTAATTAATCTTTATTTACAACCAAAACTTAATCGTTAATAAAAAATCAAACAAAAGTGAAGTTTTTAAAAAATTATTATTATTTGATTGTACAAATCTTTATTTATTACCAAAGAAAAACATGTAAATATTTTTAAATAATAATTAAATAAATAATAAATTTTTTCATGTACATTATATTATCTAATTGATTTAATGTAAATATAATTCTAAAAAAATAAAATATAACTAATATAAATTAATTCTTTTTATGAAGTGTTGCAAGACGATGAAAAGTTTGTTTTGTATCAAATATCCCAACGTGTTTATATAATTAAAAATTATTATGTAAAAATAATTATTTACTTTATACTTGAAAAGTAATTTCTGTAAAATAAAAGTGCGAAAATGATAAAAAATGATTTATTAAATGGAAAACTTTTTCATAGTTTTGTAATAATATTTCTGTTTAACAATAATAATATATAATATTTCTTATTAATTATTATTAATTAATATTAATATTATTATTATTATTATTATTATTATTATTATTATTATTAATTAATATTAATTAATATTAATTAGTATTAATTAATATTAATTAATATTTCTTATTAATTATTCGATAATAAAAAAATTAAATAAATTATAAAATTAATATTATAATTTTTTATTGTGGAAATATTATTATAATACTTTTTTAATATTAAACTTTAATATAATTCAAAAAAGAGTAACTCTTTTTTGTCATTATATCCGTTTTGAAATCACTTTAAAATTATTTTATTTCAAATAAAAATAAATTAATCAATAATAAAAATACCCGAAGGTAAAATATGCAGTTATAATTAATTTTCTATTCTAAAATTGAGAATTTTAATTATTTACAAAAATGGAAATCATTTTTATTTACTTAAAATAATATATTTATATATAAAATTTTTTTTAAAAATTTTTTTCTAATTTTTAACATTTATTTATTTTGATAAATGTGATATTTCCAAATCTTTTTATTATTTACTTGTTTTTAGTATTTTTGTTTTTTCATAAAATTATTAAATTAAAAGTAAAATAATATTATTATTTTTATTATTAAATTTTATTTTTTTATTTATAATAATTTAATTTTTACCATTTTATTGATTATTTATAAAAATATAATTTTATATAAAAACTATTTCATAGAAAAACTTTTTATAATTATTTTATTTTTCTAAATTTATTTTCTTTTAATAATTTTCATTTATTTCCATTTCAGCAACTCAAACATTCATCTTTCTCCTTTTCAGTACATCGTTCTCTTTGAGTCTTGGATCCAATAAATCATCAGTTACATGGGTTGAGAATTAGCAGATTCTTCCTTCATTCATGTACAACAGGAAATGGAATTGCCAACTCAATTATTTGAAGAGAAAACCTGATCTTCAGTAAATCATTGATCGAATGGTGAAATTAAATCAATTAGAATAAGATTTATTAATAATTTGATTTCTTCAAATTGACGACTTTAATGGTTTATAGCTCGTTAAGTTCTAATTACCGTTAAAATGATATCGTTATTATTTATAAAATTTGTTTTATTTTTATTATTATTATTATCAATACTGATAACATGAGAAAATAAATAACTTATTTAGCATTATTTCTATTAATATATAAAATTTATTAATATAAAACTTAGAAATTAATAAAAATTAAGAAATATTAAAAATGAGATACGAAATCTAATTAAGTTAAAATCTGCGAAGTTCGTTAAAACAAATAGAAGGTATATACAGGGTTTATAACCTCATTTCAACTATTTGTAACTTCATTTCAAATTTTTGTAAATCAATTTCAAAAATAAATCAATTTCAAAGAATAAAAATAAGAAGATGTATTGCATGTCTTTACATATAAACATTTAATCATCATAGGTGGGCTCCTTATTAATACATTTTGTTAGGAATTTAAACATGTGTCTGTAATAAGAATTACAATCATCAGCGCTTATTAAATTTCCTTTTTTTTCTTTTTCAGGACGAGCTTTTCTGATGCTTTGTTTCCATTTTGAGAATACGTTCTCAATATGATTTAGAAACGGAGAATAAGGAGGCAAAAACAATACCCTATGATCCCATTCTTCTACCATTTCACGTATGACTGTCGATTTGTGGAATGGAACATTGTCCATTATAATTACTACAGATTCATGTTCTCGAATTAAATCTTTTGCTATTAATTCGGTTATAAACGCCTGAAATGTAATCGTGTTAAATGCAGTCGTCTGTGCGTGATAATGGACAATTCCATTTTTATTCATTGGGCAACAGGCGGAGATGTTACGTGACCGCAACACACGTACAACATAAATTGTTCTCTTTCCACAAAATGATCTTCCTTTTCTTGAGCGCATGGATATATTGAAGCCTACCTCATGACGAAGAACAATTTGGATTCATCATATAAGGCATAAGAAGATATGTATTTGAAATGAGATTAAAACCCCTGTAAATTTATGAAATTAAAAAATTAATTTAAAAACTTAAGGAGTATTAATTTTATTTTTGAAATGTGTTTTTTAAAAAGCAAAATAAGAATGCCTTTATTCAATGATAAGATATCAAATTTGTTAATATTATTTTTTTTATGATTTATAAAATCAAACAAAAATTTATCAGGTCTTTTTTTTATTTTTTTTTATTAAATAAAGGCTAACTTTATTTAAAATAAATTATTTAAAAAATATATTTTGCATAAAATTTTAAACTATTTCGATACTTTTTTATTTTTCTGAAACTTATATTTATGAAAAGAATTTTGAAAATTATAATCGATATATTTATATAAAATGAAACATTTTTTAAAATATTAAAACAAAATATGTTTTATTAATTATTATAAAAATTTTCAAACAAAACTTTATTGAAAATAATCATACAATCTCTATTGACAAAATAAGAAAATTCATAAATATTTAAATGCAAACCATGAAAGTGGAAACCTTTCTCTTAGGTGATTCTCTATCAATCCTATCACTGCCATTCTCTAACATTTTACAAGTACAACATCATACATTTTCAAACCAGTTCCTATCAGCATCAATATATGTTGTCCAGACAACCGGAAGGTCATTAAACGCATCATGGTAAATATCCATAGGAAGCTCATCAAAGAAAGAGCGAGCAGTCTCCTCTAAGTCATATGATGACTCAAACATCATTCCACGAAGGCGGTTTATCCATTTTCAAAAAAGACAGTAATCAGAAGGGACCAAATCAGGACTGTACGGTGAGTGAAGTAAGAGCATTAATTCTTCCTTGTCGATTGCTTCTTGAGTGATACGGCTTGTGTGAACCGGAGCATCGTCCATTTGTAGTCAGTGAGGCAAAGTCAGACAAAGATACTTTTAAATGGAGACGTCAATAAAATAAACACACACGAATAAATTTCTGTATAGTAACTATCACAAACTGGTGGCTTTAAATGATATAAAAATCTTTTAAAAATTAACATGCTTATTAGGCTTGTCCAGAAACTTTTTGAGAGAACCATGTAACTTATGTTGCAAAAGTTTAGTTGCTGGAAAAGATAAACTACAAAATCTTCAACCTTAAACGTCCTCTAAGCAGGAGATTTTGGAAGATGACAAAATGAATAAAAAATAGTTATTGTTTAATTTTTATTTCTAATCACATAATTTTATCAGTACCAATTTATGCGCCAGATTTTCGCCCTTAGTTTAATCAGACTTATCCATTCTGAAAATACAATTAATAGAAAATGTTTATGTTACACAATTAAATTACCGCAATATTTAATAAATATTATTTAAACAAAGTTCGATTGATGATTCTTCAAATAAAATAATTGATTTTGATTTTATTAGATAAAAATAATGCAGAATTTATTCACCAACCCAATTTATAATTATTTTGTATTAATGCTTCATGAGTATCATTTTATTAGAAAAGATTTGACTTTTTATTATGGAATAATGATAAAGTTAAGAAGTAAACCTATTTAATTATGTCGACACGACCTTTTGGTCAAGCATTTCAATGGATCTGTTTTTTCTCGCTCTTTTTTGTTCTTTGAAATTGAACTTTATATTTTTAAAATTTTATTAAATATTTTGATATCATATTTTTCTAAAGTTGAAGATTGAACAGGTCTCAGTGTCTTTTGAAAACTTAAAACTGCTCAACTTTAAATTAAAATATAAGAGAGAAATAAATAAAACCTTGATTGCTTTGAACCTTTATAATTATTTATCCAACAACTTAATCGGACAAACAGATATAAATATAAAATGTTTCCAGGAAAGACAAAAACAAAGTGGGTTGGCTGAAGTATGGAAAAAGTATTAGTAAATCTGTCTGCAAAAGAATAACGATAAAAAGAATTGCACATATTGAAGGACCTGACCCTTTGTTTCCGAAACCCTATCATCATTGATTAAAGGAATTCCATTCAGAAATGTATTTCACTTTTATCCAAATGGCATTAGTGTTCTTTTGGAAATATCTTGGTATTATTTTTGTTAATATTTTAATTAATTGTTTTCATATAAAATCTTCAAAGCCGATGTCATTGTTTGCAATATAATTATCTAAAAACAAATCCCCTTCCACGGACTGTTGTTAAATGTTTCCCAACACTGAGCAGAGTCTATCAATTAACCATCAATGGCATTTTCTGTTTTGTACTGCGTTTTCTTCCCTAATTTGATTAATTACCAAAGCCCAAATTGCCTTCATTCCCCATTGTTTATAAATATTAAATACCAATTTATATGGAGGGATTTAGTTCAACTATTTGCATAATTTACTTTCAAATTTTGATACAAATATTTCACTATATTTTGAATTAATTTTTAATTAGATTTTCATTTGATTTTCATTAAATGATACTTTTATTATTATTATTATTATTATTATTATTATTATTATTATTATTATTATTATTATTATTATTATTATTATT
>JBBMKC010088462.1:0-16882 GCA_037834085.1 Bipalium vagum | reverse complement strand
TGATTCCAAGAATTAAAAATTTAATAATAAATCATTCATTTAAAAAATGTCAGTTACTTATGAAACACCCTGTATGTTAAAAGAGCTTTTTTATCGAACAGTAAGGATTCTAAAACAGATCTCATTTTTATAAATAAATGAAACATCAGGTATCTTATTAGAAAAAATAATAATAACTTATAAGGTTTATCGAGTTTTCTTTGAATGTGAATTTTATTATTTAATATTATTAATTAATTTAAAATATATATTTATCAAAAATCAAAAATTTTCATTTCATTTTTCCGAATCAGAAATGAAAAAAATAATTTCCTTTTTAATTTTCTTTTCTTGTTTACCGCATATTTAGTTACCAGCTAAATTGATCCGTAAAAAATTAGATATTTTCTAAAAAAATAATAATATTTAAAATTTCTGATAACATATTTGTAAAAATAGAAAAGTATACAGATGATCTATTGAATTCAATTGAATTAACTCGTTTATTTCTGTGAGATTTTTCTTTCCATCTTTTTCAGAAAGATTCATTCGGAGTTTATGAAAAATTTCATTGATTTTTGTTACATTTTATTGTTATATTATTATTAAAAATAGATTTTTTTATATTTTGAATTGATTAATATTTAATAGACAGTGAACAAAACAAATCAATATTATTTCTTCCAAGGATAGGTTTTCCAGTAATCGAATTTACAAATGGACACTCGTTGATTGAATAAATCAGTTCTGTCATGATAAAATAATTGTTGAAATAGTGACAAAATGATAAAATGACTTGGTAGTCTGCAATATAAAAATTACATATAACACAACAGCTGATTTTTTCAATCAAAATAGTAAATTATTTGATCTTAAGTTTTCTGAATTAACCAGTTTATTTCAAAACATTAAACATTTTGCTTAAATATGATAATTCCGATTTAATATAACAGTTTTTTCTCTAAAAAAATCATTTAATCAGAATTATTCCCCGTATTGTAATCGTGTTTTAATATTTTTAGGGAAGTTAATTTATATTGCTTTATAGAAATCTGCAAATTGCATTGAGATGGAGTTGTAGAAGACTTTGTTCGTGATATTTTCCTTGCATGAAATTAGCTAAACTTTAGGAAAAAGTGGAGTCTGGTACTAAATTTAGAGAAGTTAACAAATGAAAAAACTAGTTTCAAACTAATTTCCTGCATCTTAAGATTTTTTTCTAATAAAATAAAGTGAAGATTGATTTTTTAATTTTAACTCTTTATTACAACATTATCCATCATGATTTAAAGTTAAATGGAAGTTTTTCCGCAATCTTTATTATTTTATACCGTATATCAATCCGTTGTAAGCCTATTCATCTTATTTTTGTTTTAAATGATCGACAAACTTCAGAACATACCCATAGCCCAACTTTATCCTTTATCGCCATGATTTAATTATGAAATATTGCAATATCTGACTAAAAATCTTAAAATTGCCAATTTCTTGGGTCTTTTTATTGGACAATTAGATCAGAATCGTTTTAAAAAATTGTAACAAAGATTGAGATTTTTTATTAATGTCTCTTATTTGTCCTGGAATCACTAAACCAAATAATCAAAAATTAGCGTTTCATATATATTCCTGGTATTTTGTGTATTATATATCAAACGATGGTAATCAGTTAACATTTTTTATCGAATTTTATATATATAAATAAAATTATATAAAATAAATAAATTTACTCTTAATCTATTCTGTATTATATATACAGGGTTTATAACCTCATTTCAAATTTGTATTAATTCAATTTCAAATTTTTGTAATCTCATTTCAAATACATATTTTCTCAGCTACATTGTTTAATTACACTAATTAGACGAATTTATTAATAGCATAAGATTTAATTCGAAAACATGGATAATCTGTGGTAATCATAATTGACAATGTTCCATTCCACAAATCGACAGTCATACGTGAAATGGTATTCTCCGTTTCTAAATCCTATTGAGAACTTATTCTCAAAATGGAAACAAAGCATCAGACAAACTCGTCCTGAAAAATAAAAAAGATTTATTTGGATTGATGGACAACATAGGAAATTTACAAGGCGCTGATTAGTGTAATTCTTATTACAGACACGTTTAAATTCCTAACAAAATTTATTAATAAGGAGCTCATCTATGATGATTAAATGTTTATATGTAAATATATGTAATACATTTTCTTATTTTTATTTATAATTATTTATTTTTGAAATTGATTTACAACAATTTGAAATGAGGTTACAAAAATTTGAATTGAGTTTATAAACCCTGTATATATATAAAATAACACTAAACATAAAATGCTATCTAATAGTTTTATTACAGGTGAGAGCAACAATAATAGATTATTTTTATAAATATCTAATATAAATATTCATACGAAGTGCACACAAATTATTAATGAATATTAATTACAATATTTCGCGAAAATATTTTTTAAAAAACAATTTGAAAGTAGATATTTGTAACAAGTTCTTTTATGCATAAATTATGATGAAGAAATCAGAAAATATTAATTGAAACATCTTTTGAATGAAACCATTCGAGACAGTATAGTATTAAATTACTTGCTATATTTTATTAATTACAACTTCTGTAAATACATTGGTAAAGTTAAGACTCAGTCTGGTAAAAATGACTAATTAAAATAAATCTGTCTTTATTATTTCTTTGAATTTGACTTGTGATTAGAAAATGATATTTGAAAGAAAAAGAATTTTAACATGGGTTCCTCTTTAATAATTAAGAAAAATAATATAATCAGTGACATTAAATTGTGTGTGAATAGACATTTTCAATTCAAATCTTGTTTAAATGAGGAGTGAAATATTTTTAAGTTCAATAAAAATATCATCCTTTTAAAAAACTGCATTTTTTCGTTTACAACT
This sequence comes from Bipalium vagum, assembly GCA_037834085.1. Taxonomy (NCBI): domain Eukaryota; kingdom Metazoa; phylum Platyhelminthes; order Tricladida; family Geoplanidae; genus Bipalium; species Bipalium vagum. The sequence continues at coordinate 13,986 of JBBMKC010088462.1, read as the reverse complement.
TATTTAAATTAAAAAAATTTAATTCGTGTTGTCAACATTTATAGAATTATCAAAAAACACTTTGCACTTATAATTTTTTTGTATTGAATTTAATTATTATCTTCATTACCAGGTGTAAGTTAAATATGAACTGGGTAACATAATAAAAGTTCTTTTAGAAATGAAAATAACTTTTTAAAAATTATTCTTGTTTATTTTTTCTATATGTTAAGTTAACACGTCAATCTTAGGAATAATTATTTCAAAAACAGATCTTACAAAATCATGAAATACTTCTTATTCAGCATCCCGTGTTTTCCGTAATAAAAATGCCAAAAATCCTATATGAACATTAAGCGATACAATCTGCTGCTTTGTGGTGCCATATCATGAAATTTTACATTCTACATATGATAAAAGACAAAAAATAATAAATTTTATTTTCTTATCAGAACAATAATAATTAGAACACAAACTAATGTGTTTTTTTTACAAATTCTTGTTTAACAAACATTTAGAAAATTACAATCGTCTAAAATAATTATGATCATTTTAAAATATTTATCACAACATACGTTACCGAGAAAATCATAATTTCAACTGGGTCGTAAAATTAATGAGAAACCCGTTTTGTATCATTTATTCGTGTAATTAAAAATATTTGAAAATAATAAATTTAAGACAGAATAAATTGAATAAATATTATAAAATATTTTATTCAATGGTTTTTAACCAAGTATCAAGAGTTAATTATATTGACTTTGATGCACTGTTCAAAACAATACTAGGGTTTCGAAATGATTTAAGTGTTTTCAATTTTGTATGACATTGTTTTACAGAAATGATGAATCATTTTTAATGACTTTAAATCATGTATTTACTAGTAATTATCAATTCTGATTGGCCTCCTCACGTTAGTTACTGTCATCAATTTTCTTAGCATTATTCGCATAATAGTTTCAATTATTGTATTATCATTTAAAGGTTTGATAAATTCTAAATCTTGAAGTACAACAGTGAAGGTATCGGTCATTCTATCAGTCATTCCGTTAAAGTTATTTGCTAAAATTACATAATCACCTTTTTATATCTTTGCCTTTATGAAACCATTAAATGTCACATTTAATCATCTCCACGGATTCTTTCCGGAAGCGCATAGTACATAACAGATCTATCTATTATCAAATGAATAACAGAAATATCCTACACATTCGATTTAAATATTACAGAAGATTAAGAACAGGTTAACATCGATAATTAAATTTCAAACCACAGCATATTCCTTGGCCACATGGTTTAATCACTACAGTCAAATTTTTAGGTAGAAACAAAGCTCGATATTAGGTTATTCTATCCTGGGATGTTTTGTGCAATTATCAAATAAGAAAGCAATTTTCAGTTTTTAAAAAAAAATTCACAATCCAATTTTCCAAGCCAACTTTCAAAATTATAGACGTCATCCATGCTTTATTAATATACTTTTAATCAACAGACAAAATTTTCAAATTATGGAAACATTGTGGTATTTCAGACTTACATATCATTAACATAGGGTTTTTTTCCAACTATCCTTGGTAATTTTACCTCCAGTTAGTTCATTTTCTTTATATATACACAATTTTTTTGGAAGTTCACATCATTAAATACCGGTCTCTTTTGCAGTGTAGCTTTCTTCAGCTTTGTAAATTCTATTTACTTCAACACAAACATTTGATATTCGAGACTCGCATTGAGATTGGAATTGTCTTTTTCACATTGAATATTTAGTAAACGAAAGAAGATTGTTTTTTAATCAATCTAGCAAACTGTTAGTTGCAGAAAATTTATCAATTCCTAGTTCAGTTGTAAATATATCAATTTTTGTTTTTAAAATTTCAGTACTAATTGGTAAATTAGAATCCATCAATGTTTCATCAACATTTTCAAAATTATTATAACACTGACGTTTTCGGTTGATATTTCCTGCACTAGCAAGTATAATATTATTTTTTTTAAATTTTACAGTTGAGTGATCAATTTGAAAGTTGCTACTTATTGAAACGAAAGATATCTTTTCCGCAATAATTTCTAAGGTTTTAAATTGAATTTTCAATCCGTTTCTGTGTTCACTCATCTATAAAATATATTATACAGTTTCATAAACATTATTATTAATGTTTTCAAATAGACATCAAAAGTTACTATTATTTAAACAAATTTACAAGTTGTAATACTAAGAAGTTAAATGATATTACGCGAAAAATTTATTATTTCGATAGGATTAATATAATCAATTATTTTTCATTTTTACGTAATATTAGATGGGTCATAACAATAAACGAGGTCTTCTTAAGCGGGTTACAATGTAACTTAATTTTGAAATAAAATACATGTTATCAAAACCGTCAAAGGACACCAATAAAAAAAATGATAACCTTTTTATTACACCTCTAACTAAAATATAAAAATTGGATTTTTTGATAATCAACTATTATTAATCAATTTTTCCCGGTTAATATTTTGAGACGCATTTTCCGAATTTATTAGTGAAATATCCTAAGGATGATTTTTTTCACAATGAAGTTTTCATTCATTGTTTGAAAGTCTTTAGGATAAACATCTCAAAGAAGTAATGTGAAATATTGATTACTTGTTATTTTCGTAAAACATAAAGCACAGAAAAAATCATTAAATCATGACATTTTAATTACCAGGCAAGTTGTTTACAACTTGACTTAAATAAAATTTTCCACAAAATAAATTCAAATTATTAAGGCGTTATTACTAGCAAAAGAAAATTTATGTATGTATTAAAAAGAAATTAAGTACAGAAAAAAATCGACAATCTGAATCTGTTAATATAAAAATAATCAATTTATAAAATAATACCATCAGGTTTTCTGTGATTAATTGACAGAAATAACTTTGTAGCAGAAGGGAACCATATTTCCACAGGATTTGGAAATTCTAAAATTATTCATATATTTCTCTAAACAGTTTTGCATTTATTCATTTTTTTCCTGTCAATGTAAGCTAAACAGAAATGTTAATTTTTGAAAAATTTAAATTAAAATATAATTTTTCATACAAATGTTTCTAATTGGAATATGTAGAGATTTATGATTATTTAACGAATCAATTCTAACATTGACAATCCCATGATCATATATCAGGAAATAATCATTTTCTTTTCTAATATTATCAAATAAAATTTATGGTGAAGATTAATTCCGAGAAATCTCATTTGAAGCTTTGCTCACCATCAATTTAATGAAATGGCTTTGAGCAAAATGTCAAATGAAGCATCAACGAATCTCTGAAAAATAACCTCTAAGATATGAAAACTTAAAAGGTTATTTATAATACGATTTCCAGCCATAATATACTGAATGGAAAAACTCGAGTTATATAAGAAAAATTAGAAAAAATAATTACTCACGAATCCAAAATTTTAACTAATGATTTTAATTCTAGCAATCAATGTAATAAAATTTTCAATAGCTACATGGGAACAGTTCAACAATTCTGAAAATTTATTGGTGAAAAGCTTGGCAGAAATTCTAGAATGTTGTGTATGTCTAAAAGCAAGCATTTTATTCTATAATATTTATCCACACAATCATTTTTAGTTGGTCTATGTGGAATGAAAAATAAATTCTGTCCAAATTTCTGTTGACATTAGTATTTATTATACAACGTTTTCGTTATCTTAAATCATTTCTTTCGTTTTTCAGTCATCATCACTGGTTTGGTGTATGACAGGACTTTAGGGAAAGAATTTGGGACATTTTCTGGCGAATGAAAACGATTCTTCTACAGTACATACACACAATTAACAATATCCACAATACACAACATCATACACAAGCATAAATACAAATACAAGCTAATCGTTGAAGAGAATATGAAATGTTATAATGAATAAAAATCCATTTTGAATGAAATGCTTGGGAAATGACTCATTAATATAGCTTCAGTTCACAGGACAAACAATATTTGATTGAAAAATAGATTTTATCTTTTGTTCTAAATATAATCAATGAAATTAATACTTTACTTTTGTGTTTTTGTTCTTCTTGTATCAATCCATTTTGATTAATTGGCCGAAAGACATTTTGACAGTTGTGATTAATTTTATTAAAATTATCATTTAAAATGTAATGAAATAAAACATTCGTGAATCAACAGTTTATAAAAATGATCATTTTTTGAAAATATTTTAAAAATGTATGTAATTATAAATCAACGAGAGGAACTGAAAAATCTATTAATTAATGAACAATAAGACTTTATCATAATCCGATTTCATTTTCAAACAAGCCGACAAATACCAAATAAATGAAACCGACATTTTTCATATTAATTGCGTTTTAGCATCATTCATTTCCCATTTATTATTGTTTATATTTGATGAGAAACATTCAGACAGATTTCATTGTTTGAAATTAAAATTTTTTCTAATTTTAAAAATAAAAATAAGTTAAAACAAGAATGAAACGTAAAATTATTTGTAGTTCTAAGATTATTAATTTAAACTTACTGAAATTATATCAAAGATTTCAAGTATTTTTTGAATAAAGTAAGAAAAATAGAACTTTGTGAGAAAAACTTCAAATATAATATAATAGTTTGATTTAAAGAACTTAGATATACAGAATTAAATTTGCTTTTTCAAAAGGTTTTAATTAAAATGCAATCACGTAAACTTCTCTTAAAATAATTCTTGCACAATTATTTTGGTGATCTTAGGTGATCAAAATAAATCATTTGAAAATATTGTAATCAGATTATAAAGTTTAAAAATAGGAGAAATATTAGAAGAATATTTAAATATTTCATTTTTATTAGTGTATATTTATTATTATTAATGTATATTTCAGGAGTATTATTTCGGAATTATCATATATTTATTATTATCATATAATTATCATTGATATAAGAATGGAATTAATATTTTAATATTAATCAAGCTGGTTCTTATCTGACTACAAATCAGAAAATGTAGTTCAGAGTTGTGTAAAATTATACTATCTACTCAATATGAAATAATTCTTATTTGTCAACTGCCTATTTATAATATTTTCTAAGCCTATTTATTCTTATTGACGTCATGCCTATTTTTATTATAAATGTCATATTTACATTACGTTATTTTATACGATGTTGACGACACCAACTTTTTAAAATATATAATATAAAATATTTTTTCTTTTTAGGAAATATATAAATAGTATATATATATTTCTTAATATTAATATTATTTTATTTTTACTTTGTAAGATTATTTTATTTTATATTTTTATTATTTTAATTTCCATATTATGTTAATGAACTATTTAACTTAAATCTCGAGGACCATTCTTATTCAAGTAATGTATGTTTTTAAAGTCATATTATTTATTTTAATCTAGATCTCGAGGAGCTTCCTAATTTATTGTAATTACAAATTTTTTAAAATAATTTTTTAAACTCAATTTCTCACTTTTTGACTTCAACTGCTGCCGCTCCAGAAAAATTTCTCAAATGACAGCGTAATATTTTTTTATTATTTTTTTAAAATGTTTTTATCCTTTTTATTATTCTTATTAACAAAATATTATTTTAACTTTAATCACAATGAAAATTGGTCAAATAAAATAAAAATAAAATCATTTTTTGAACAATAAAATCACACAATAATTAATAAAATGTATTAAGATCACATAATAAAATATAAAGGATGACATCCAAATGTTTTGAATTGATTTTTCTTTTTGAATTGAATTTTTGATTGAAGGTATGAAATATTGAGATGGAGTATGAGTATGACATAGAATACCCAAAGTACCAAAATACAGCATTATATTTTCTTTCTTTTAGACTCTGTCACTTCCTACAAAGACAAATTCTATGTTATAAATATTAATATTATAATACATTATATAAGTAATGTAGATAATCGTTGAAAGGTTCTAGTGCAACCTCAACATGAGATTTAATTAATTTTAAATAATGGAATTCCAGATTGCTCAAATGCCTTGGTTAAATCTAAAGTAAATTTATTTCTTTTAGATGACTTTTCAACACAAAATAATTCATTTTCTTTCAGGAATAATTGCTTCAAACTATTATTGCATTTTAAACCAAAATTTATGTGAGGAGTACTTTTTAAATTAAAATATTTGGTCAACGTTAATAATAATGTCGCATAATTGAAATTTTAAAATCACCCAATCGCTAACTATTTTAGCGGACTGATATTGCAGGGCAAGGTTTTTCAATTTATCAGAAGTAACGGGAATACTATTAAATAAATTTGAAAATTGAATTATTTAAAATTATTTAAACAAATTAATTAATTTTTAAATAAAATTCTTATTTATTTGCAAATTATGGTAAAAAAATCCATAAGGTGAAATTAGGTTCTATGTGCATTTTGTATGCTGAAGGCCAAATTATGTGAATTAATGTGCAGCACGTAAAAATCCTGTCTCGATGCATTAAGCATGCTGAGTACAGCCAAGTAATATAGTGATTACAACAGGGTGTGAAATAAGGATGGATTTGCTCTGAAGACAAGTTAAAAGTTTTTATCAGGTTTGAGTTATAGTTTCAAGATCCAGACCCAGCAACTACTTTGGAGTCACTAGTTCTATCCACATCATCCAACAGTGGGATAATACAGTTGTGACTCTACATTATTATTATTATTCAGTGAAAAAATTTTAAAAGGGGAAATTTGAAACTACTTCTAAGGGACATTGAACCTAGAGTGACAGTTTATACATACTTTTTTATCACCATATCACATTTTTCACAAATTCACAACAGAAACAGATTAACTGGAAGCTAAAAAAATAGCAAATTTTTCAATGCTAAATAAAATATCACATAATGAAATGGCTATTTAATTTTCAAAAATCTATTCTATGCAAATTGGTAGAAGGACCATTAGAGATATTCTATCAAACAAAGAAAAATAGATGAATTAGGATGAATGGTTAGGAAAACTTAAAAGAATAAATATGATAAAAAGTAATCCAGGGATCTAATTCAATAAGTCATAAAGGGTTTCACTGGAAGTCATTCTTTGAAGAAACAAAGCACTTTGGGAATGTTTTTATTAGGTTGTAAAGTTTAAAATCCAATTTATTATAAACTAATTTTTGAGACCATATTTCTCAACAATAAATAAAAAAAATTTATAATTACTATTTATTTAATGTTAGTAACATGTTGTTTTACTGATAAGTTTGATTTAATAATTTTGCAAAATTTTAAATAATTAGATAAAATTAATTTTAGATAAATACTGAAGAAATTCATATCAGGCATTGTTTGATATATGATTTTAGAAAGAGATCAACCAGCTTAAATGCATCAAAACATATCAACAACCTATCCTGAATGTAATCTTTCACTAGGTAAATGTCAAAGATGGTTTAGAAGATTTAAAGGCCGAAATTTTGATATTTCCGAAAGAAGAGGAGGAAGTTCATCAAATTTGGAGAACAATGTTCTTCTATCTCTTATCGAGGGAGATCCTATATGTACAACGCGTCATTTGGGAGATCACCTTCAGGTTATGGATTCCTCATTGCTTAAGTGAAAACAACAAAAAGCGCAGATTGTTGACTTGTGCTTCTGTTCTCCAATGATTCAATAACGATATTTTTAAAAAAACTGTAACAGGAGATGAGAAGTGGGTGTGCTACGTCAACATGAAAAGAAAAAAGCAATGGCTTACGCCTGGCCAGAAGTCGATACCCACTGCCAAACCAGACCTTCATCCTCGCTGAATTATGATGCCTGTTTGATGGGATTATCTTGGAATAATATATTACGATCTTTTACCACGTAACATAACTATCACAGGACAGATTTATTGTGACCAATTAGGACGACATGAGGTAAATTTAAGAAATACAGACCAGGATTGATAAAGAGAAAGAATGTCATTATTCAACATGACAATGCCAGACCCCATATTTCAAAAATCGTAAAGGAAAAAATAGAGGCATTAGAATGGGAAGTTCTTCCTTATCCGGCGAACTCACCTCATATCACGCCTTCAGATTATCATCTGTTCAGGACTCTTCAAAATTATCTAAATGGAAAAGAATTTTCTAAAGAGGTCGATATGAAAAACACCTTGTACAATTTCTTTATGTCTAAGTCCACCAGTTTTTATGAGGAAGGAATCACGAATTTACCTATAAGGTGGCCAAAGATCATAGATAACAACGGAAATTACTTTTGTTAAGTTTCTTATTTTATCTATGTAAAAATTCATTTTTTAAAATAAATTGTATTAGTTGGATTTTGAACTTTACAACAAAATATTATTTTGATGGAAGTTCATTACAATAATCCGAAATGCAAAAACAGATTTCACAGGTCGTCAAATCTGTTATATCAACCGTAATCTCAAATATTTGTGGTGTGAAAATCATGTTCTGCACATTTTCGGACCATCTGTAGTTAGCTTTTTTTTAGGTTTTTGAACATCAATTAATGCAGTTAAAGAAAACATTGTAGGGGTAATGAAAAGTGATGGGTCATATGTTGCTAAAGAAATATTAGAATCATTTTTATAGGTCATATCACCTTTTTCGTATTCTCCTGATATTGTACATTTTTATTACCACTTATTTAACAAATTCCAAAATGAAATGATCCTTCAAGAGCCTACATTGATAATTACTTTTTTCGATGTGGAATATACTTATTATGAGAAAAAAGAAAGAAATATAACTAAGGATAAATAATATTTCCAAAGACCACGTTGTAACCCTTCTTTGATCCAAACTTACTTTAATCCTATAATACCTTAGAAAATGATACACACTCTTAATATAAATAATATATATTTATTATAAATATATTTATTAGTCATAATTGTTAATAAATTAAATTTAATTAAAAATATTATATCAAAATTACATCAAATAACATTTTTGAAATGCGCGGTTCTTTTCTTCTTTCAAATTGATTTTGATTGCATTTTAAGTTGTATAAAAATAATTATATTACTCTCATGTCAGTTTTATCTTAGCATTTCTTAAAAAATTATTTTAATTATATTTATTATTATAAATATTAAATCTTTTTATAAATAAAGGAACCTAAATATATTGAAACGGTGTTGAAAAAATCCTAATTTAAATATTAAAAAGACCTCATTATAAAATGTTGATAAATTAATGATTTTTGTAATAATTTCAGGCCTAACATTTTAATTAAAAGAAACTTTTGGAATATTAAAACCAGTGATTTTTGAATGTGAGAAGAATATAAAAGCAAAATGAAAAATATTGTTAGATATAAATTTGGACAGCTCTTATAATACAAAAAACACTTTATTGTGAAAACCAAGTACATGTACACTAGTCAAATCATTTTTCATCGATTGCTATTATTTTTCCCATCTGACTGCTAGATGTTGAAATCATTGAAGGCAATACGACTGGGTAAACGAAGTAATCCATTAATTGAGCCGTTTTTCTATTGTTCATAATTTTATAATTATTGAAGCTCCGAAAGTACGTGTGTTATTGATGTCAAATAATATTCACTTGGAGCAATGTTCGGTGAGTGAGGTAAAACATCATAAATAAGATCTTCCAATGAGCTATTCCTAATCTTTAAATACATGATCAGGCCTTATCCTGATGGAAGATAACACTGGAGTATCTTTTTTCTTCTTCTTGCGACTTTTTTTGTAATATCTTGTTTAAATCTATCAAATGTTATTTATAAAGTTCAGTAGAAACGATTTGGTTCTATTTTAACATCTCATGATACACAAACTCCTTTTAGTTCCACAATATACAGACGAATACCTGCTTATGTTAAATATTCTGATATTGTATCATTTTAGATGAGTTTTAAAGAAATAAATTTAGACTTTCTTTACTTAACATAAAAGAAGAATATCAAATTTTCATCTCCAGTCAATATGTAGTGCAAAAAATATTATCATTTATGCCTTTCAGCAAGATGTCACATTGTTTTTCACATTTTTATTAATCTTTCTTTCAGTTCATTTAGAAACCATTTTCCATCATTATTAATCTTTCCCATAGGAGATTCATAGGCCTTCTATCATTATATAATAATTACGATTATCAACTGTAATTCATCGTTCACTGTAAGCTTACATGATCATTCAATGAGCTATAACTTCTGGTTTTCCAAATAGCAACAGAAAAGGAGCAATTCCATGATTTTTTTTCCGGTTTAAATTTTGACATTTTAGTTAAGTTAAACAAGATATAATTATTTAATTCTACACGTTTATTAGCAAAATATTATTAAAATATTTAAAAAAAAACAATAAATAAATCTGAAGTTATTATACTTAAAAAAATAATCAATAATTAATTGACAGAAAAACAGAATTAATAATAACAAATAATAATAAAAATATTATTATATTTTTTAAAATATTAATATAAATAATAGTATTAAGTTATAAAGAACTATATAAATAAGTTAAGACTCAATGAAATTTCGATCGTTCCGACAATTTTTCTTTCAACCTTCTTCATAAAGAAAACTATCAAATGACCGCATATAAAGAAAGTTGTATATAAATAACTATTCTTTTATTCATTTTCAACTAATTAAGTTTTGAATAAAATTTAATTAATTTTTATCTCTGAATAAAATAAGAAAAAATAAAATAAATCTCCCTGATAAGGGGAATTGCAAAAGATAGTTAAAAGCAAAGAGAGAATTTCTGTCTTTTTTCTGTTGCTTCCTTGTTACAATTATAAAATATAATTCTTATTACCATTACGTTTCTCAACACAGCTCGTACTACAGCAACACTATTTTTTTCTGGCCCAGGAAAACAAATAAGCTTCTGAAAGGTTTGCTCGAAGAAATTCATCCCCATAATCACGAAACACATTATACTCAAGGCTAAAGATTTGAGTATGATATGTCATCCTTTCCAGTAATAAATAAAAAAACAGGGAAAAATCACATAATCCACTCAGAATTTAAACAGTGAACCTATTTTTTTAAAATTCCATGGTCTTCTGCCATCCGAATGTCTTCTTAAAGCAGAAACAAATAGTTTTATCTTGAAAAACCACCAATATGAGAGAGAAAATATTTGTCAGAAAGGCAGAATTAAGAAATATTGTATGAAGAGATGAATTTTTGAAATTTTGTCTTAACATGTTTAGCATCCACACATGTCGATCCTTTTCCAGGATATTTTTCACTAGAGATATATATGGAATTCACTTACCATTCACAATGTGATTAGTAGTGATTCCTACTCGGAACCCTAATAACCCCTTTAGGGAGAGCAACATAAGTCCACTGACGACAAAACCAATTCTCAAAAGTCGTTGGACGCCATACCGAACAATGCATACAAGAGTTTTTTCAATAATGGTATATTAAGAGTAAATTTTAATGATTCGTAAAATATTTTAGTTTTAATAAACAATGCCGGACCTGTACTTGACAGAATAAGCATTAAAATCAATTTTTAATTTCAGTAAAACCATTCAAAATCTTTGTAACATTAAAGAGAAATTTTCAATCAAAGATCTTTCTTTTAAACATCAAAAATATTTTAGATAGAATTTTTTTGATTTATGTTCTCATTTAGTAAAAATCTAAATTTCTCAATTATTCTCAACATCAAAACACATTTTAGGTGGACTGCCTCAAATCAAAAAGCAAAGAAAGTTTGCAACTGTATGACAAAAAGTGATTGCAATTAAACAATTTATAATAAGCAGAATTGGAATGTTAATAGGTAAACTCTCAACGAAGCCAATAAATAATGGAAATTAGTCTACGTTTCAGATGGTAATTACCCACGCATTTGACTAAAACTACAGAGGAGAGCTTGTTTAGTCTTTTACTACGAGACTCCAGAAACCAGTCTCCTCTACCAGAGGGTTTGTTTCCAATTTAAGTATCTAAGAAAAATGTTGCACTTATAAGTTACTTATCTGTTTTATCCCATGAAATAATAATTTTAATTAGTTACTGCCAAGTTATCAGTACTGTCGGTATTACTTAACTCCATAATTTAAACTTGAGAATAATATTTTTTTCACAAAATATTTTTGAGTTTTTTAAAATGATCTAACTTTATTATTAAAAAAAATTATTTATTCTAATATTTTAAAAAAACTTTTATTAAGAAATATAATTCAGTTTAATTAAGAAAATTTGTATATTTATTTTAAAAAACTTCTTTAAACATTCTTTAACACTTGAATCGTTTTTTAAAAATTTTAATTTAAGATTATAATTAATAAATTAATTTTTAATTTTAAAACTTAGTTGCAGTAATATGTTTATATAGTGATAATACAATTTGAATAATAATTATTGATTTTCTTTTTTTTATTATTTTTAATAGTTATTAAATTATGATACAGATATTTCCATATTTCTCATTTTTATAATAATACAAATAAATAAATAAATAATAATAATAATAATAATAATAATAATAATAATAATAATAATAATAATAATAAATATTATGATAAAAATTAACTCTGGCATATAAAATATTTTATGATCTTAAGAGATAAAATTCATTTACCGAAAATTAATTTTATAAAAATAAAAATGACTTAACCTTAAAAAATTAAATAATAATTTAAAGAATTGAAAATTTCATGGTGTGAGAATTTAATTTGTTATTCTCATATCAGAAATCGAAATATTGATAATAATATTGATAATTATAATTATTTTTTATATTACAAAATATTTCATCTATGTATAAATTTTGAAATTAAAACTTGATATTGACATTTTGTTTCTAAACAGGAAGTTATTTATCATTAGTCTGCAACGAAGACAATAATTAATACAAATGGAAATAAAAAACAGAGTTTTTATTTTGCAAAATGATGACAAAAAATAATACAACAGTGAAAAATGAATTTTAACTTCACCGATTATTTAATTCATTAATGAAATATTTCCACCAACATTTGATAATTAATATTTTTTCATTTTTTTCATTACATTTTTGTTTAAATTTTTAATTCAACTTATTGATTTATTCAAAAATTATCATTATATATCATTATCATAATTATTGCAATCAATATAAAATAATAAAAAAAAGGAATATTAAAACAAAAAAATAGAAAATTATATTCAAGAAATATCTTAAAATAATTTTGAAAATTTCATTCATAGCTATTTCAATTTTCGTAAAATATTATGTTTTACAGATCGTATAAAACAACAACAAAATATTATGAAAAATAATTAATAATTAATATTTTGTTTTTTAAAAAAGAAAATTCACAAAATTATCATCTTTTCTGTGAAAGAGAAACAAATGCACGAGAAACAAATTTTCTACGCTATTTAAAATACAAAAAAGTAATAAATAATTTTAATGATACTTTTAATTATCATTTGACAATAATAAATCGATATCTTTTAAAATTATAATTAAAAACATTAAGAATATTTTTTATAGTAATAAAAAAAATAATTAAACATTTTAAATAAAATTCCTGAAATTTTATCTAATGATATTCGTTATATTTTTTAAATAAATAAAATATATAAATAAGAAAATTATTAAATTCATTTATGTATTGATTTATGCATATTCTCTGCCATTTGATACAACTGAGAGATTATTTCCCACAAAACTGAAATTTTTTAATAAGTTATTTATGGGAAAAGTCTGATTTTTCTCTGATGCCACGATGAGTCATTGAGACATGTGGGATGATAAAAGATTCCATGATTTAAACAAAACAAATGGAAACTGAAAACTGATTATGAAAAAAAGCTAAATATTTGGGTAAACAGAGTTATTTGATACATATTGTGGGACTTTAAGGGATTTACTTTCTGATATTCAGGAATTTTATAAAATTCCCTATCATTCAAAATTTGTAATAATATATACTACATTATATATTATTACAATTATAATTATAATTATTATTTTTATTCATCATCTTCTTCTTCTTCTTTTTATTATTATTATTATTATTATTATTATTATTATTATTATTATTATTATTATTATTATTA
>JBBMKC010088353.1:0-16882 GCA_037834085.1 Bipalium vagum | reverse complement strand
ATAATAATAATAATAATAATAATACTAATAATAAGTTATAAAAGTTGATAAATTAATAAAAATACACAATAATCACAAGAAAAGAAATCAGTTACAAAATTCAAAATTTTGTTGTCTTATCACATCCTACGAATGATTATTACTGACTATTTCACTCATCGAGTTCAAAATTCTCAGTTCTCAGAATTAGTTTCCAAATATTTTTCAGTTCTCATTTCTTAAATAATTTCTAGTTTTGTTCTTTCTCATTCGTTTAAAAGCAAGTAACGTATCTACTTCATAAAATAGGAGTTTGCAGAATTCCTGTAATCCTCAAATTACTTCTGTCTCGAACAGCTACTGCTGCATCCGAAGCTCACTTTCTAATAGGGATTTCTTCCATCGTCTCCTTTTTGTCGCCGAGAGCTTAATATGTATTTAACTCGAACGCGTTCGACTAACCCATTTGAGAGCAAAGAATTACTTTTTCTTTCCTACATCTTATAGCATATCAAAACTTAATGAATGGTCCAAAACACCTGATCTGTGCTCAATAAAAAAAACTGCTTCCAAATTGTGAATGGATTTGATTAAATGAGAATACTGTTCATATGTCTCTATAACAAAGCAAAGACATGCAATTTCAAAAGTGAAAAAATCGTTATTTCAATCTTTTAGGGTGACACAATATATCAAGGAATCATATACTTTCGTAATTTTGTCAAACAGGTAATGGGTTAATTCTGATCTTTACAATGATCAGTTGACAACATTGAAAACTGAAATCTGAGTAGAGCGACCAAAATTGGAAACAATAAAGACATTATTTTTCATCATGACAACGTCAAACCACACACTTATTTGGCCACTCAACGTATTACCACATCCACCACATATTCCAGACCTCGTCTCTTCCGACTGCAATTTGTTTCGTTCTATTAAAAATTTTTTGAATGGTAACATTTTTATTTATGATGATAACGCCAAATCAAACCTTTTGCAGTTCTTAGCAGATAAACCATAGGTTTTATGAACGAAGAATATTATGCTTTCTGAAAGATGACAACAGTACCTTGATAACAATTGACAATTCATAATTTACTAAAAATATATTGTTTCACATAGTTTCATGTCTTGTATTACTTTAAATAAAACTGTAATTATTTTCTTGCGAACCCAATAATTTTACAGGTTTATAAATTTTTTTATTTCACTTTTCGTCATTATTTAAAGTTTAGAATTTTTATTTATTTTTTTAACTTTAGATAAGATATCAGATATGAAGAATCCATTAACAATCGACGATTTAATAAAAAAAATTTACTCAATGTAGACAATAAAATGAAGAAAACAATAAATATTTTTTTTAAAAAACTGAATTATTATTTATGTTATAAAAATAAATTCTTTCATTTTACATTTATTGAATATTGAAGATGAATTTTTCTTTAATTTAATACTCTGTTCATAAAGTTGAGAGAAATCTGTTTAAGTAATTGCATGAAAAATCAACTACTGATTTTTTAAATCTCAATGTTTGATGATCAACGAATTTTTATTAAATTTTGTCAACCGAACGATATGTTTCAGAACAGTGGAAATGCTACTGAAATGTTAACGTGATAATAAATGGTTCAATCACTGATTTAACACTGGTATAGCGTTTTAAAGACAGAGAATTCGTGAAAGATAATTAAAGTTACAGGAAACCTTTTACATAAACCGACGCCTGACACCTTGAGGAAAGAAAAAAGCAATGGCTAAACAGAGAGTTTTGAAAGTGAAATATCAATTTGATCTTGCCCATTGATTTTGAAAGACAAATTGGAAATGAGAACCATTGATTATCAGGACCATGCAGAAAAAAATCAACAACTGAATAAAGTGCGAAAAATGAATCTAAACTGAAAAGAGTTCGTCAAAATCATCCTAAAATCAAGATAATATTAGCCGTATTTTGCGCTTCAATGAAAAATAATTATTATAATTGATTATATTCCGTTGCAACCCTTCGTGTACTATTTGAATTATTTATACAGGTAAGCCTCTATTTAACGAACCACTGCTTAATAACGAACGAATTTTAATACTCCAATCTAGCCAAATTAGAAATTTACTTTAATTAACGAACCCTGTCTAAGCGAACGATATTTATATATGTACAGTCGGAATGGCAGTTATAAATTGCCTTTTCAGTGCCCAGCGATTTGGACTGAAAATAAAACCCATGATTTAGGTATTTGCTATTTCTGCTCAATTGAAAAATCGACTTTAAAAAATAAACCTTTTTATTTTTATTTTGACAATTGTCAAATACCCAGAAATGATTGTCCGGATCTGGCTGACCGCACGACATTGTCACCTTTCAGTAGTACTTATTCTAGTAACGCAAGCACGTGTGCATTTGATATAAATGGAAATGAGTCTAGATTTGAATGGTCAACCAACTCTTTTCAGGATTTTTGTAGGGAATTGAATCTGAGCAATTTGAAATCAAAAAATGTCTTTCAATGTTAAGGAAAGATCCTCATTATACGAACACAATTAATTGGTGTTACGATAAGGTAAATCGTGAAACGTAATGAAATTATTCTAGACTTCTTTTCTTCTCGTGATGGAATGCATTTTTGTCATGATATCGGCGGCTTGCTAAATATTTTACAGATTGAATAACAGAAGTGATTGGTGCCTTTTATAGATTCTTCAATGAAAAGTCTAAAGGCAGGTCTCTTGTACAAAAATAATGATCTGCCTACCTTTCCAATAGCCTTAGGACATATGAAAGAAGAAGGTGATTCAATCAAGAAAATAATTGAGGTACTTGATTACCATAGTCATGAATGGCTGATAATGTGCGACCTTAAAGTACTCAATGTTATTATGGGTTTAAAAGTGGATTCGCAAAATACCCATGCTTGTACTGCATGTTTGACTCCTGAAACAGTCATCTTGATTTCAAATCGGATAAAATTTGGCCACTTCGTATATCTTATGACAGTCAGCGGTTAGTAACAGCAGAAAAAATTTTTTTACCTGTTTTACACATAAAACTTGGCCTCTTTCGAAAGTTTGTCAAATCCTTGGACAAGAATAGTAACTGCTACAAGTTTATTCGCAATAAATTTAATAAGTCTGAAGCCAAACTTGAAAATGGTGTTTTCAATGGTCCAGAAATTCATTAATGACTCCAATTTCTCTGGTACTATGACACCTTGCCAGTTTGATAGTCAAAGGTGTGTTAGGTAAGGAAGTGAGTGAAAACTGGGAACAAAGAATAGATGATTTAATGGATATCTTTGCAGTAATGGGTTGTGAACGAGTTAGCAATGCATCTTCTTTTCAAGCATAAGAAGGAATTTGGACGTCACTCTGGGAGATTTTCCGATGAAAATGGCAAAAGACTGCATAAAACCACGCAAGTCTTTGAAAATCGTTTTGATGACAGTCGACCAAATGAAATGATGGTGATCATATATGGTCACTCCAAAGAAACACCTCTTTCTTTGGTTAATATACTGTTGCGTAATAAAGTATTGCTAGTTTTGTGACATTTTTTATTTTGTTAAAAGTGATATAAGTCTAAAACGGTTCGACCGATTTCTGTTAAATTTTGTCATCCTTCCTATTATAACATGCGTAATTGAATAAAGTTAAAAAATTAAGAGGGAAAAGAAAAATATTTTTGTTACAGGTGTATTATATAACAAAATTTAAGTTAAACTATAAATGGCATTTTTTATAATGATTATTTTGCATGTGTATAGAGAATAAAATTAAAATATATTTTACCAAAATAGTAATCTTCTTGCAAATGTTTCACTAATTTAAGTAATAAAAATAACTTGATAGGTAAAATCAATTTTTTTGAAAATCTAGGTGTTTCTTATCTTTCTTATTCTTAGGTTGAGAAACTTGTCGAGATGACGATTTTGACAATGTAACTTGTACATGAAATAATAAAATTAACAAACACCTTGCTTCCCTATGAAAGCAATCGAGTTAAAGAAGTAGACTGAGTCTTGTGCACTAGTATATTTGTGCTAAAGATTTAAAGATTAATTGATTTTTCAGTTCAGGCGAAAAGGTTCGGGTTAAGCTGAATAATTAAAACCAATGGAAATGAAGAATATTCATTGACTGGTTAAGAGAATCTTACTCCTATATAATGGAGTAGCAAAATCTCTATCTCGCGCGCGAGAGACAGTTGAAATTTTGAACTTGAAATTGTAGTGAAAGTGACGAAAGAAACGAATTCGAATGTGAAGAATTATACGGATCAAAAGTTGTTGACCCTTTACGTGATTATTTATTATTTGGTACTTTTGTTTTCCTTTATTATTCAATAAATTTTCAATATTTTTTTTCAGATTTTTGTCCGCATAACTAACGTACTAAAAGAGAATCATTGGAGTCAGAGAGCAATAATAGATAGATTGAGAACCACGGATAAAAAAATGTCTATTATTCTTTTAAATATTATCATAATTGTTCTAGAATGAAACTATTTAGAAAAGAAATTCGTGTAATCCTTTATTTTCAATTTAAATTTCAACATGATTGCTTCCGACAATTTTTTGAAACTCTTGAAGAACTATTCACACATCTACTACTAAAAGGTGGTTTTCGAAGTCCAATATGAATAATGAAACTATAGACGATGTAACTTTCATGCCATCCATTTAGAGTTGACCATCAAGCAAAAGTTAATCCACCAATGAAGAGTCAGATGAAAGCTGACGACTTTAATTTTAGTCTGAAAACAATAACCCTAACACATTGTATGACGTTGGTAAATATCAGTTAATTTCGTTTAATATTGAAAATCTGACTAAAGCTAAACAATACATATTTACTTTCATTTCTCACAAAACTGATCTCTATCGTCAAGGTCGCAAAAATTTTAATTGTTTAAGAAATTCAATATTTCTACTATCATGTTTTATGATTTTAAGAAACTCTTAAAATAAGCCAAGAGTCTGTCAAAAATTAATTACACAACTTAAGTTGAATCAATAACCTCTACAAATTTACTTTTACAAACTTAAAATATATTTAGGGTATTTTTCAATTCTGAATAACGTAACCAGAATAAATTATCTTTTCAATTTTAATTTGTTGATTAAAAAATATACTTGATTATTTAAACAAAAGGAAAACTAGATCCAATTTTTGATTTGTTTATTATTAATTAAAAATTATTTACTATAATCATATAGCTAAAAGGTAAATAAGATATCGAAATCAATAAAGAAAATCGTGCTTAAACAGTAATAAACATTTATTTTACCAGATTGCTAAATGCATACACACATTACTTTCCAACAAATTTCACCTTGACGATTGGCCTATCGTACAGATTCGTATTGATTTTAGCACTTACTGAACGACATGTCCCAATGATTCATGTGCGATTACACAACCAGCCCAAATACCGAATCAGCAAGAATAAATAATTTTTCATTATATATCTGAGCAACAATTTCGATAATTTTTTATTCTATGACTGAAGATTCTTCATCTCGAATATATCGACGACGATTCGGTAAGCATGAATTTATCTGTGAATGCCCAATTGCATGTACATAATGAAATAGTAGTGATCTATCTCACCTTTAACTCCTATAACTCTTACATTTTCTCATTCTCCTGATCTGAGTGGTTTTTTTGAATGTAACTTAATTATCAGGGAAACCTTCAGGAATGCTCTTTCATTACGATACTATTGACAGAAAGCATGATCGACCAATGTCTTGGATGCCAACTAGTGAATTTTTGAAAAAACATGATATTGGTAAGTTATTCTGAGATCCGTATTTTTTACAACTGATCCACACTCTCATTAATTGAGTTTTGTTAAATATTGATATTTGCTTATTTTAGATACATTAATAAATAACTCTGATGAATTAAATAATCTAAAATCAACATCTAAAAGTCCAGCTCAATCAGTTCAGTCTGAAGCCTTGCAAACTGTAGGTGGAAAACTGGCTCAGGAAATTCAAGACGAACTTCTGATCTGTAAAATATGTCTTGGTAATTACAAACAGCCCAAAAGCCTTCCATGCTTGCATACGTTTTGTTCTCAATGTCTAGAAAACCACATTCAAGGAGAAGTAACTTACAAAAAGTACAGCGACTATCGAGAATTTACGTGTCCACTATGCAGAAAAAGAACAACATTACCGACAGGTGGAGTTCGAAAACTACCGGATAACTTTGTCGTTGCCAGTTTATTTGAAATGATTCAAAAACGGAAAGCTTCAATAGCCGAATCTGTTGATGATGAATCGAACAGTAATTTCTTTTGTCAAATATGTCATAAAATGGGAAATCGAAAGAGAGAAGCCAAAACAAAATGTATAGATTGCTGCAAATTATTGTGCCAAAATTGCACAGATATTCATCGTCAAACACGGGTCACACAACAGCATTCTTTATTTGATCTGAAAATCGAAGATGATCTTATTTGTAAAATCCATGCAGAGGAATCAGTGAGATTTTTCTGTAAACCTTGCCAGGAATGTATATGCGTCTTGTGCACATTTAATGATCACAGCGATCACGAAGTCACTCAATTTACAGAAGCTGTAGTCAAATACAAAGGGGATATTGAAGTTCAATTGGCTTCTTGTCAGGAAATTATTGCTGAATATGAAGAAAAACTTTTTAAAATAAAAGCTGCGGAGCTTATTATAAAATCTACTGAATCTCAAATAATGGAACTTGCCACAAAGTTAAAACAAGAGGTACTTCTTATATTTTAAGGATAATTTAATTTTATCAATTATATTACAGTTCATTATTAACGGTTTTTAAAGTGCCTTTTCTTTTTTTTTAATTTACCTGTTAATTATTCAAAAGTAAATTTTTAAATTTTTTATTAAATTAAAATTATCACACAACTGATTTTACATATTTCATGAAGAAATCAAAGAATAGCTGAAAGAATGTAGTGCTTGGGAAATACAATTTTGAATTATCAGTTACTGTTATGGTTACTGACACTTAATATGTGCTATGAAATCCAAACACAAAAAGTTGATAAATTCTTAAGAAAGCACTAAAATAATTTAATTAGTTCAAAGTATTTTTATTAGTTTATTATCTGCAGTCTACTTTCAGACCACAGTTAATATAATAAAAAAATGTTAATTAAATTGAGACGAAATATTAAGCCTTGATTACATTTTTATGTATTTTTATTAAAGAATTAATAAATTATAATACAGACAAAACCTAAATATCACAAAATATTGAAAAGGAAATTATAAAAAATATTTCAGTTAAATAGATTGGCATAGGAAATTGTTTAAAAAATAAGATTTGTTTATCTTTCCTGTTTTTAGAAATGGTGAGAAAGATGAAATATTTCTTTGAAGATTATTTTTAATTTTTGTTTCGGTTTTCTTATGTCACGTTATGCACAAAATTTGGAACTGAAGTATTTATTAAATCAAAAAAACTATTTAAAAATCTTAATGTTTTGTACTGTAAATTATTTATGTCTGAAAATGTATAATTCTTATTTTAGAAATACAAAGGAACAGAACATAAATTTTAATGAAAGAATTATTCAACATACAAATTTATTTCTAAATCAAGAATTTTTAATGTAATGAGAATATATATAAATTGTTATTATAATCTTTATTAAACTTTAACATAAAATTCTTACGATTAACTGAAAATTATAATTATGCTTCTCAATAATTTTAAAATTATATAAAAACTTATTAATCTTCACCTTTTTAACTTCAAAATTTTAATTACTGTTTATGTTCATCTACTTGTTAATAAAACATTTAATTTATTAAAATTTAATCTGTCGTACAAATTTTAAAATTCCATAAAATCAAAATTTAATTATTTTTTCATTAACTTTTATTTTGTAGCTCTTCATAAATCTTTTCATTTTTTTTCTTAGGGCTTTATTGAGAATTTTTAAAACATTCAAAATTTTAGTTAATTAAAATATTTGGCGTGCAATTCACATTAATTAAAAATTATTTTATTTATTTATGTTTATTTCTTATCCATTACTTCCAATAAACTGATTTTAAGTATTAGTCTCATTGACAATGGTTAAGTTTATTATTTTTATTATTATTATAATTATTTTTTTGTAAATAATTACTTAAGACTGAGTTTAAAATTAGAAAAGAATAATAATAAAGAACTGCCTTAATTTAGTTTTATAGATCATGCAATTAATGGAAGTAATAAATATTAAATTGAGCCGGAAATTGTTAAAAAATTCAGATTAAAAATTCAATAGAAACTTATTTTTGCCTTTTCTGAGTCAAAACAAAACCCAAAAATATTAAAATTTGAAAAATATCACATTACACTAATATTCAGCACAAAAGATTGAGGTTTTATTAATCAATATACTATAATAATTAAGTTTATATATATTATTTTCTCTATGTTTATAATAAATTTTATCAATTGATAAAAAATTACTTTAGAATTTAGAAAAACTTATTAAAGTCTGATCAAAGAAAATTAAGTTATATTTTTTCATATTAATATACATTCCTAATATGAGGGTTTATTGATCGAGGAAAAAGTATTTTATAATTAAAAACTTTGTCCAGCTTGATTCTGAAAATCTGGAACACGTTTCATTTTGACAGTCACATAACATTTTACAAAATTGACATTTAGCCAACTATTTCACATCCTCTTAGGAGAAATTTACAGTAAATATTTCCAACAAATTATTCGTTGAATGGGCTTGATGTTTTCCGTTCAGATTAAGATTAAAGAAGATCAATTACTGGAAGAAATTCGAAATATTTACGGAAACAACATGATGGAACTGATTGAATCGAAGTCAACCTTAGAAAATCAATTGTCAAGCTTGAAAAATACATGCAACATGACTGAAGTGATATTACAACGAAAGGACATAGAGTTGCTGCTGTTGAAAAAAGAAATACAAGATAAATTATCTGAAGCATTAAATTTGCCAAAGAGTGAGCTTCCTGCATCCGTGACAAAGGAGGTTAAATTCATTCCTGGAATTTTCGAATTCGGCAGTATACAAGATATGGACCGTCCAATGCTTACAAAGCCAAGAAACTTTCTTAATTATGCCAAGTAAATTTTTCAATAATATTGCTTGTTATTAACTGAATTCTTTCATAAAATATGATAAATGCACTGGATTTTGATAAAAATAACTGTTTTTTTCCATTTCCCAGTTAATTTTGCCAAATTTTATGACATTTATGCTTAAAATTGATTTAACAGTTTGTGAACTATTTATATTCACAATAATAATTTATAGAAAATAATAATTATTATTAAATATTCAAAATGTTATTCCAATATATATTTCACTTTCGTTGAAATGCTATTTTGATGAATCGTAAAGGCTTGTGTCAATTATAAGCGAAAGTAATTTGTTTTTCTCCGAATATATATAATTGACAATTGTTTTATACTCCTGCTTTGGTCGATTAAAGGAGAATTATATCTGAAGTTATCAAATAAAATCCAAAATCAATTTTAGATATATTAGAAAAGTGTGAAAAGTTGGAAAAAAGAATAAAACAATATCAATTTTTCAAAAATCAAATTATATTTTTAAAAAATTTACTTTTAGCTCAAAACATTTAGTAAAACGTCTTTCTAGCAATTGGTTAACTTGGTTGTAATGACTTTCATCAAGGATTACAAAATAGCTATTTACAGTATCAACTGTTTTTGATTGTCATGAAAACATTTCTAGACTGGAATTTTTTCAGTTTGGGATAAAATAAGTGTGATGGAGTGAAGTTTGATAAATAGGATGTCTGGTCAACCAAGTTGTAATTCAATTCATTTAATTTTTTCATAGACAAAAAGTCTTATTAAACGGGTGTATTGTTATTTAATTGAAGCAGTTCCTGTTGTTAGAAAATATATATCTAAATCATATGATATAAGCATAATGAATAAATCGCTTAAAATATAAATAATATTAAATACTGGTTTATTGCTAATTACTTCTCTGATTTTTGGCTTCAAAAGCCATATTCAAAGGACCATATGCTTTTTCGACAATTTCCATATATTTTTGGTCCTTGGAGGATAACTTCAACATCATCTATATTTGATATAAATGACTTGATTATCTGGAAAACGGAAAAATACTCACCAACAATTCCAAAAGACTCAATAGTGAGCGGTATCCCTCACCAGTTCTTTTAAATTTTTTTAAGATTCAGAATAACACTTATATCACGGAGATTACATATTTGTCTTACAAAATCATTTTAAGTAACATTTACGGCACAGCCTTTATCATCTTGCACCACACCATTGTCATTTATTTCAATACTTTTAAAATTTCATCAAATGTAAAGAACAAAATTATGTTGAAAACGATACAAAATAACTTTTAAAAATATGTTTCAATAAATAATAATAAATTTTATTTATAGTTATAATTTACAAGAAGTGCCAAAACCAGAACAAAAATGCATTGAAACTCAAACCGATTTCGAATTACTTAGAACATCCACAGCATCCAAATCAGTAGCAACAGTTCCCATTCAAATTGCAAATAAGGCTGTGAACACTCGTACCAGAGTTATTCAACAACAGAAATCTAAATCCGTTAATTTTTCTAACGGGTCTACTAATCTTATTGAAGTCCAACCAATTTCTACCAGTGAAAGTAAAGTGTTATTTGTGAACGTTGATAAAACAACATTGTCTCCACCATGTCGTAGACGATCTTCAACATCAGAAAAATTTCGAAACTGTGATACAAAAGAATTGATTCTAACGGCCTCGGAGATTTTAAGCGAACTGATTTCCAATGGTAATGTAGAACTAGAAGAGACCCCCGTAAATATAGACTAGATCATATATTACAGTTCCGGTGAATTGCTGATTTCGATTAGATTTGTGATATGAAACTCTAGTTTCAAAATTATAAAATGAATGTGTCAATATTTCTCTATGATCTCCACTTTTTTACAGTGGTTTATGTTTCGGAACAATAATTTTGAAGTATTTATAAAAATTGGAGTTGGGTATGAATCAATATTCAATTCTAGAGTTCATTTTGAATAAAAATCATTGAAAATGCACTTATTCATGTGTTCTTATTTTTAATTTCTTATTTTCTGATTATCTTTACCTTAGGATGGAATTACGCATGAATGATTTGTAAATGATTGATAGTTCCACCTTGATCGCTAGATAATCTTTGAAATTTAGAAAAAATTAAAGGATTTCTTAGAGATTTCTATCTGTTTTCATGGTACTTGTTAACTTATGTCTTTAATAATAAATTTTATCTCTTTTTAAAATAAAATATTTTTTTAATTTTTCTTTAGATTAATCAAGAAATTAATTCTTAATATGTTAAAGCTCTAGAAATAACTTCTTATTTCCCGTCATGATAAAGTAATTACCTTTGATCAGGTTATTATTAAAATTATTTCATCAGTCGATTTTGACACACGGAAATTGTTTTTTAAAGTCTTTTTATTTTTAAATTATGTAATTAAAAATAATTTAATTCATATATATAAATCAGTTCCTACTTTGAGGACTTAGATTTTTAAATTAATATTGTTACTGTTATCCATCAATTTATATCATCTGACTCCATCGTTACCTCAACCATTAATCTTTTAATCATTCAGGTCATGGTAAACTCGACAAACTCCTTCTTTCAATTAATTAACTATTTCTTCGCCAATTATGGCTTTCCTTAAATTGTCTATGCACCTATACTTATGAAAACTTTTAATATAAACTTGTAATGCAAAAACACTTTATTTTTCATCTTGTTTGCATGATGGATTAACATATGCAAGGTAACTATCCAATCTCTTCTGGGACCTATGATCAGTTTTAATTATTGATAAATCCCCTATGTTTCAGTATCCTTAGCTCCTACTGAAATATACTCTGATACTCTTCAGATTCTTATTAACTACACAGGTTAACTTTATTCTCTTCGAGCAATCTGGTTAATTTCGCTTAGCCGCCAATTCATCTATTTTCCTATCCACACTTCTAGCGTAATCGCGTATTGTTATGTTCAATAACCGATAACATATCTTTGGACGAAAGAAAGAGATTCCGTTGGAATCTGTAATGGTTGCTTCCAACAGAATCATTTATGTTAGAACATTTGTACGCCATACTTATATTATATAACGTTCAAAAGTAGTATTTGATATGTATCCGGTTTCTCGAGCCACTTACGATACATAATTGGTTGTCGACTTAACTATAATTTCAGGATACAGAAATGTGAGATGAAATATAAGGTCCCTAACATAGTTCCAAATACTGAAACGTCCAGTCACTTCCAGCCGTTTTAAATTCATGACGGCTTTAGGATCTGCTAACTGATATGAATATTTTTTAAAATTGATCGTCTGGTTGCGCGACAGCAAGCCATAGTCCTATACCTCACATAAGTTAAGTGATTTGGCAGAAGTTAGGATATCCATTGTATTCGTCCGATCTTCATTTTAAAATTTTTAACATATTTCATTCACTGCAATATTCTTTGGATGTTAGAATGTTCGATTCAATTGAAAATATCCATATTCACTCAACCCAATCCTTGGCAAATAAAATAATCTTTTTATAAAAATTGTAATTTTACATTTAAAACTTGTAAAAAAAAAGGGACATTATTTTGTTGATTGAAAACATTTTTATTAAAACCTTGAGCCAATTAAAAGAAAATGTATAGTACCTTCTTCAATAATTGCCCAGACCTACAAATGTTTTGCTAAATAAACCTCTCAAATTCAAACCGAAATTTGAAGAAATAGAGAAAGAATGATTTAAAGATATTGACAATACTTTTATTTTTAAAAATATTTTACATTGCTAGACACAATTGAAAATAAAAGTCATTTTAATTCATTACCAATTACATAATCTATGAAGGAAATTAATAGATAATTTTCAAAATCATTTTATTAATCCAGCAAGTCACAAATTAAAAACCCCTTAGCCTTCTTGTTTTCATCTGAAGGTTCTAACTTTTCAACAGCCGTCTGAAAAATAAAATACGATTCTTTGTTAAAAAAAAACTTTTAAAAAATAGATATTTCAAGATCAAAATTGATTATTTGTTCGATTTTTATGATTTTCATAAAATTTAAATAATGGAAACGGTTCTCTTAAGTACTTCTTTAGGTGTTACAAACAAAAACCCTTAAAATTAATTATCTAATTTAATTTATTATTAATTTATATCAAACAATGCATGTTGAACTTTGTAGATGTACGAAAGGATAGTTCTAAATTGCTTTTATTTCCTATTGACTTATCAAGTATAAGTTTTAATAAAAAGAAAACCTAAATTATTTTACTTTTAATAATGTTGTTTATTGAATGTGTAAGATAAAGTGTTAATGGCACCACAAACCGAAATAAATGCTTGCCAGAAGAGATTTTGTGACTAAAGGTCAAATGAATATCATTTTTCATCTGGGATTCTCTAATATTTCTTGGACACAATTTTCGACTAGAATTTTTTAATCTATAAAAATGATTTTACGTTGCTCAAGGTAATCTAAATCGACACATTACAAAGTTTTACTTCATGAATCTATTGTTGTTCTTACTTTGGAGGGATGATCACAGTAGTAAATTCTATACCCTCATTTATAATTGTCAAATAAACTTATTTTTCTAAACCATTGATTATTTAATGCAGTAAAGTTTTCTTTTGGTTTTATCAAATAGGAAACACATCACTGCGAAAAAGCACTCATTTGTTCTCCAACAATAAGATATAGAAACATATTAATAATACCACAACAAAACTTTACTGAATGTTTTAAGAGTTCACACAAAAGATTTTTATTAATATCGTTTTTAAAAGAACCATATTTTCAATGCACAGGTAACATTTAATTTTATCATTGCTTTGATGGGATTTTGACTATCATTATTTAATATAATTTTATTGAAATGGAATTATTAAAATTTAGGAAATATATTTTAAAATACTTTTATGTTTATTTTAAAAGTTAAATTTTTTTAATCCATTAAAAAAAATGTATAATTTGACTCACCATGTTATTAAAAAGAACTGATGGATATTCAATTGGTCTTGGACTGATACTGCATAGTCGACTGAGAACTAAAAACCAATTTTTAACAGATATTTAATAAAATTTTAAATAACTGTAATAAGTAATAGATTAGATTATATTTATTTTAAATAAATATTCGACATTATATGTTAAAATGTTCAACATATTCACACTTCAACTGACGTTTAAAATTAAAGAAAATTTATCTTATTTGAATATAAAGAATTTAATTTAACTTGTTTATCAGAAAAAGCTCTAGTTTAATATTCAATTAAAATCACTTTTAATTTCAAAGATCATAAAATTTATATAAATTAATATTATTAAAGAAACAAATGTTTAAAATTTATATTTCATAAGTAATATTATTTCTTTTTATAATACTGGTTGCCAAGTGATAATATTGCGTCAGTTTTCAAATTTATTTTAATGCAGTTTTATGAAATTTTTTACAAATCCAATTTTAAATTTAATTTTTTGACTTATGAACGAAATCATACCAGAAATTATTCTCATTTATAAAATTTTTGTTTGAAACGAAAACAGAAAGTTATTATTTAAAACTAATTGATAAAAGTAAAGTATACAAAGACAGCTAAACTAAATAAATCATTGTTTAGGAATATTAAACGTTTTAGTTTAACAGTGGAATTTTATTATGATAATTAAAGTAACATTTCTGAATTTCAGCGAATATGCTATTCAAAATCTTTTACATTGATAGCAAGGTTTCAAGCATAAATAAAATGATTAATCAATTTTAAAGCCTTGTTTATTCGTTTCAAGCATTATTGGAATATTTGTGTTAAATTCAATTTTATTATGCACAATGTGATGAAACGCATTAGCTGGAAACATATTGTTTCATTTCAAAAGAAACTTTTCATGTTATTATTAAAGTTCCCAGTGGTTAGATTAAGGCTAGTGTCTTATTATGCAATTTCTTTAGTTTAGACCAGGCATTGTTCTTTTATCAAGCTTCGATGTCATAAAATTGGTAATTACAATATTATCATTAACAAGTTAGTCTATACACGGTAGTCAGCCCTTGGTGACTTGGTTGTGGTGTAGCAATTTGTGAATCTAAGTGATTGACATTAATTGTGATATGCATCAATGATAATTATGGCGCCAGTAGTTGGGGTAAATGTACTATACTTTATTGGTCATCATAGTGTTAGGTCCTATTTATCTGTTACTACAATAGGTCTTAATATTTCTCAACATTCTCCAATTGTCTTCATGTTCTCGGATATTAAGGCTATTGACTTTATACACCAGTGTTTTGAAACGTATAAAATAAAATCAATATGGGAAAAAGCTTGTTAAAGGTACAACTTTCTCAATAATTCCAATTTAACAAACTCCTTAAAATTTCTGGAAAAGGTTTGTATATGTGATGATCACTTTTTATATTTCTTCTTTGGTTTATGTACTTTTGACTTTATTGTATACATTCACAAGATCAAAGAAAAATGAAGATGTTTTAAGAAAGAATGAAATTTCATAAAAAAGGTAAAAATACAGAGGAAATATTTCTTTTTCTAACTCATTTTGTGAACAAAATTTCTTTTTGAGTATTTATATTTATTTACTGTCTCTGGGATATAAAGAGGAATAGCTTTGGTTCCATGAAACTTCAGTAATTGAAAAGTACAGCAATGGCCATTAAATTAATGCCACTACTAAAAATAAAGATATATATAAAATTCAGAGCAAGTAATACAAGGGGATTTATTTACAACTAAATGTTTACGTAATGTTATTTTTGATAAATGTCAGTATTTAGAAGGATAACCCTTATTGTCAAGTACTTCTTGCAAACGCTTAGGCATACTTTCAACCAAGTTTTTACAATAATTTGGCGTTATCTCCGTTATCTCGACTTGCTTCAAGATTTGTATTAGTTGCTGTTCAGAAGTTGGTTGATGGGCAGCATTATTTTGCTTCATAATATACCAGCAGTTTTCAATAACATTTAAGTCCGTTGAATTGGATGGCCAATTTTGAAGAACATTTACTATGTTATCAGTGAACCATTTGCGGAAAATCTTTGCAGTGTGACAAGGAGCTGAATCTTGTTGAAGAAATGTAGCTCCCGTACTGTTAATTTGATTTTTGACTTTATTATCAAGGATGCTTATGTATTTTTGAGCATTCATTGTCTCGTCTTTTTGGAATATATGTAGACGAAACGTTGCTTTACAGTTATTCCTCCCCATACCATCAAAGAGGGAGGATGCTTAACAGTTTACATAGTAAATCTGGGGTTACTGTATATGGACTATTACTGAATAAAGATTTTTGAACTTCTTTTTCGTTTAAAATTTATGAATTTTGCAACGTATTCTTTGTTGATACTGTGAATGCTACCCTTACAATGGTGTTAGTGAAATTTACCTTTCCATCTTGATGAGTCTTCTGAAGGTTGGGTCAGTTGGGGGTTTAGGAATCATGTCTACAGCGAAATATGTCCTATACTCCATTTGTAAAATAAACTCTTTTGAAACACGCCTGGTCTTTATAATGTTATTCTTTATAATGTTATGAACGGGCTCAGAAGTTATACAACTCTTAAAGGAACTTTCTAACATACGACAATTTTGGAGCCTTAACATCTTAATGTTTTCGAACACATGTCGACTACAACGAGGAAAATCAACTACCATTTCTATACAATCTTTGAATGTTTCATGCCAATCATATGCTTGTGTTTTTGACATATTAATCATGACAGGTCTTCTGTAACATTTTCAGATACATGGTTGGGCTGAAAAGTCCTTAGAATGGAACCGAAAAAATTTAAATATTGAAATGATATTTTGGATAATTAT
>JBBMKC010088243.1:0-16883 GCA_037834085.1 Bipalium vagum | reverse complement strand
AGTAGGACAAGAAAAATCAATTAAGGCCTTTAACCTAAAAGGACGTCAGAATAGTCTGTGTTTCGAAGTCCTGAACAGCGATACAATAATAGCTGTAGAAGCAATCTTTGCCGAAAACCCATTCCAAACTGAATCAATGCCTGAGGAATTCAACCAGTACAAATCAAAAGAAATAAAAAATGCTTATATTTTGATAAATCCACTGGATTGAAGTGGTGACAATAATCAATTCTTTTAATGGGACCACCTAAATGTGCGGATGACAGTAAAAACTTAGACTGACAAAATATTGAAAGATAAATAAAATATATGTTGACGTTTGAAAATTTTTGTCCTGATGTAAGTAAATAACTTATCACCTTTATATACATATTTATATAATTATGAAATCAATAGTAGATTATCAGTAGAAATCTTATTTTGAAATAATAATTATAATTTTATCATAATTAGTAAAAATAGTAAATATTTATAACTTAAATATTAAGACTAATCAATCAATTAATATATAATGAAGTGAAACATTTAATTTTGTCAAAAAATAAAATGTTAAAAACTAACAAATTGGTTTTTTAAAAAATTCATTTTACTATGTGTATATTGATTGAACCCCTTCAAATCTTATTATTTAAATAAATAGAAAAACGCCTAATAATTAAATCAAGTTAAAGTCAAATTAAATTAGTAATTAATAAACTAATTAATATTTTTTGACATTCTGAAATTTCGGAAATTTAAAAATAAGAAATTATAAATGATTTAAATACTAATATTTTAAAGCCATAAGTTGTTTTAATTGTTGCAAAAAGTCAAATTACGAAATTTTAAATCATAATGAAATACGAGGTTTGTAATTTTAGTGGATTTAAGGCAAGCCCAGGTCATGGTAAAAAAATTGCTAGACTTGATGGTAAAATACACTTTTTCATTAATAAGAAATCCGAAAGGTCTTTTGGTATGAAAAGAAATCCTCGGGAAGTATCTTGGACTGTTTTATATAGACGTAAAAATAGAAAAGGTAACCAAGAAGATGAGAAGACCAAGAAACGTTCTAAACGTTATGTTAAGCCCATAAGAGCTGTTGCCGGAGTCACAAAAGATGACATCTTGCTCAAGAGAAACCAAAAGCCTGAATTTCGTCAAGCTATGAGAGAAGAAGCAGTCAGGTACAATAAAAATAATTTAATACTTAAATCATAACAATTATCAGAGCTGCAAAAGAAATAAATAAGAAAAAGGAAATCGAAAAGAAGAGCCGAAAGATTGCTGAACTTAAAAAGGTTGCAACTAAAGCTCCAAAGACAGTTAACAAAAATCCTCAAGCTAAAGCTCCAAGAGTTGGTGGAAAACGTTAATTCTTTTCAAATATAAAACTGGATTGAATCTGTCTTCATTACTTCAAATATTAATAGTATTTAAAAAATTTTAATTCAACAGTTAATATATAACTTGTTATTTTTGGTTAAATTCAATTTAAGATTTTGAGTGTTGTTTCATAACCTAATAATATATTATAAATATATATTATTCTGAAAATGAACAAATATTATACACTTTAAAGCCGACTTGGTTAGTAAAATGCTATTTTATTCATTTTGCCAGTTAAAAAATCCAATACTTAGGATTTTGACTTACAAAATATTTTAGAATACTTTATAAGTGTAGATAGTTTTATAATTACATTATCAAAGTTATTAAATTCAAGACTAGTTTTTCATAAAATAACCTAATATTAGAATAAAATGTATTGTATTAAATGATATTTGTTATTCTGATAAATTTTAATATACAAATGCATTACTATTTTCAGTATGTTAAGAATGTCATCTTTGATAACAAATTTTGTTTTTAAAACAATATAAAATCCAAATTTTAAAGATTTAATAAAACATTTTATCAAAATTTATTGAAAGAATTGAAAATTACAAAAATTTCCTAATTAAAAAAAAACGAGAATTATTATGCAAATTTCAAAGTGAAAAAAATTTGTTTTACTTTTTATATATTTCAAATGTTCTCTACTATTTTATATTGAACTTATTAAATTTAAATATTAAAATTTTGTATTTCAAATATTTTCATTTTTTAGAATGTATTTATTAGGATTTGGGAAGAATGAATTTTCGTTTTGTAGAATGAGGTATAAACTTGATAAAAACGAGGTTTCAGTAGGTCGTGGTAAAAAGAATGATATAAATATCGGTCTCATCATTTTATCTCACGAACAATTTGTCCTTAAAAATCTGATCGATCATTGGGAAATTGTAAATCGTAGTGTTAGATTTTATAGTTAAAATCTTATGTATCTTAAACTAATTTCAGAAAACAAATCTTACCAGATTAAACAAAATCCCATTGGCGGTTGACGACAGTGTAGTAATAAACACAAACGACATAATTTCTCTGGGAGATTGCGGAAAATATCAGCTTATATTCACAGATCATGAGAACTATGTGAAACTTAAAGAAAGTCAAAACATGATGAACCATTTGTTGTTAAATATTACTGGAAAATGTTCGGAAAACAGTTCATTGAAGGACGTTTTGCGGTGTCAAATCTGTTGTGAATTTTTCATCAACCCGTTAATCACTAACTGTGGGCATACGTTTTGTCAACACTGTTTAGAACAGTGGGCCCTTAGAACAAGATATGGTGGAGGCAGTTGTCCACTGTGCCAGCACGATATTGAGAACACCTCACGCAACATAATTGTCGAAAATTGCGTAGAAGTCATTCTTAAACAACTACCCGACAGTTTTCGAGAAGAATGGAATAGGACTGTCCAAGAAAGGATACCGAAAGTAATTTTCTTCTGGTTTACTATTGTTATTTTGGCACTTATGCAGCCTAGATCTTACTCATTATGTAGTGATGTTTTTCTTAATAAGGAACAATCTTTTGACGGGACCTAATTTCAAACAGTTAAGATTTTAACCTAACTATAGTGTTTCGTATCTTTTTGAGCCTGTTTCAATTTTTTTGAAACATGGTTTCGATATGTGATTAGAATGGAGGACACGTTTTTCATTTCCATGATTTATTCCTGGTAAAAAATGACTTATTTACATTAGTATTTCCTATCGACAATTGTATGATCTATTCTATTGCCGAGTTATAATGTTTACCATATTCATTTATGAAACAATGCATTATTGCATAATTGGTGTAAACTGCGTGAGAGCCGTTATATTTTTTGTTTCGAAATCACAAAAGATTTATCTTGCTTTAATTCATTTATAATAATTAAATTAATAATTGAAATAGAATGAAAATATCATTAATTGATTTTAATAAAAATTTGTCAATATAAATCTAATACTTTTATTTCAGTAATTCGAATTATTCTGAATAATAATTCACCGGATATACTGCACGCTTTACGAAGTTTTATGAACAGAGGATAATCTTAAATCTCTCACAATACTCATTTCTTTTTTACTTTAATTTTTTATCAATTCATAAATAGTAGTAACAAAGAAAAACGCAAAATGATATTATTTTATTTTGTAGAAAAGAAAACCAGGTTCCAAGAAAATATATAATATGAAATAAGTTTTTTGTGTTGTACCCCAGTTCTGTTTCTTCAGAACAATCGATCTTTGTTTTCAAAGAAACTGTTCAGAATCTTCTCCAATGCATCGTAAATCAGTAAAATAAAGAGATAGAGCCGACAGTAGTTCAGGATTTTTCAAATGACAAGGCTAGATTCTTATCAACCTAAGGTTTTTTTGAACGTTCAAGGTTCTTGGATAAGTTTCGAGAAATGTTAAGTTATTAATTCATGTCGTTGGTTACTATTAGTGTTCCGGAATAATCGTTTTTGTATTTGTTAAATTTTGTTATATAAAATTCAGTCACATTTAGATGATGAAAACAATTTTTAAAAACTGAACTAGGAAAAATTTATTTTGGAAAAGTTTATAGTTATAGAAAAGTTATAGTTTACGAAAGTTAAAACTGAAGTTATTTCAAAGAAAATTACTGTTAATTTTCAAAAATATAGATTAATTGACTGGTTATAAATCCAAAATCAAATTTGGTATTTAAATTATCAAAAAAAAATCATAACCCCTCGTAAACCTTAAAAATCTGCAATTTCTAACATTTCTACAAGGATAAACATCATGTTTGGTCCTTCACATACTTTAGTTTTTAAACTTTGATAATAGGTATTTTTGTTTAAATTAATTTTTATAAAAAATTTTTCATTTTTATAAAAGCAAAATAGATGAAATAAGATATTTTTATAATACACTGTGTTTCATAAGTAATTGACATTTTTTAAATGAATGATTTATTATTAAATTTTTAATTCTTGTAATCAATAATTTGTTTATATATTCATCATATCATAAATTTTTAAATATCTAAATAAATTTTTATAGAAAAAATCTGTCTTAGTTTTCATTTTTATAAAAAGATATTTAAAAAATAAAATAGTCAGTTATTTATGAAACACCCTGTATCCTGAAACATTGAATAAGTAATTTATTTTAAAAAATTTTAATTTGAAACTAATTTTTAATAATATTGATTCAATTAAAATTTTCATGAAAACAAGTATTGATTGTGAAAAAGTTTTCATAATAAAATATATTAGTAAAAAAGCCAATTGGGGATGTGGCCTATAATATTTTAACGGACGACTACAGTAGATAGATGATCAGATTTGAATCCTCGTAATCGGATTCTATGTCGTTACTAAGCGAGACCTTGTTTTCAAAGACCACAACCCCAACCTGGTTCTCTAAATGAGATTGTGATGATGGCAGCTGAGTTCCTAAGACCTTCGAAAAAGTCTCTCTGGTTGTTTTCGGAGAAATAGACTCGGAATCTAAAATTTAAGGATAAGAATTAGCAGGGATAATTTCTTTTGTCATCGATTTTATTTCAGTCAATATATACAGTTCAGTCTCGATATAACGAATTTCAAGGGACCAATCAAATTACTTCGTTATATCAAAGTTTCGTTAAATAGAAGTATACACATTATGTAACATGTATATGACGTCATACATATATAATGTATTTAGCGTATCAAATTCCATTTATAGTTCAGTCTCGATATAACGAATTTCAAGGGACCGATCAAATTACTTCGTTATATCAAAGTTTCGTTAAATCGAAGTATACATATTATGTAAATTTAAATGTTTCATAAATTTTCGTTATATCAAAATTTGCTGTATCATAGTTTAATTTGTATATATATGATGTGCGGCCAACCATTTGTTTCACACAGGTTCGTTATATCAAGACTCAACTGTACTATTTTCCTTCTGTTTGCCGGCACACAATCCACTTCTTGGACAATACTACTTTCGGTCGCATATATCTTTGTAATAAAAGTGGTTATTGATGGAAATAGCCTCCTCGAAGCGTATGGATTGTTGATCGTAGCCCAATCCTTACGGCTGTATAAAGAGATGGATATTCCCAGAAAGCTGCTCAAAAAACAACAATTTTAAAGATTCGAGGACGATCGGACGATATTTTCAAAGATTCAACTCCAAAAAGGACCGAATTCCCAATTTCTGATTCAAGGTTTGAATAAGTGAACATGCCATCTCAAGATTTACCAACGAGCTTGGGAAACCCTAGGTGACATGCGAAAGGCCTAGAGTGCAACCCGAGGACCCCTAGTTGGTCCTGGTGAAATCATTCGATTTTATTTTTTTGTTACTTTCTGAACTTTATCTTTAGTAATTATCTCTTTCAGTCTTCTCCTTATTGATTGAATTTTATAGTGAGTTTTATAGTGAGTGTTTTGATTCAGTTCTCAGGGCGTGGATAGAGTATTATTGTGGGTGATTTGATTCAGTTAGAAGACAGATAAGGTTTTATTGTGATAATTTTGATTCAAGTTGAGTGTAACAGAATAACGGGAACAACATTATGAAAGTGAGGAGTTACTGGTAGACAAGCCTAAGCTACTTCAACACAGTATTGTTGGCGCAAACCTACCACCTTAGCGTACCTGACATTACTATGGTTGCTATGGGCCTAACTATCGAGCTCGCACCTCACCCTTCAAAAGAAACACAAAAACACACTAAATAAAAATTTATTTAATGAGAGTGAGACCCTTGTAAATAAACAAACAAACTGCAGCAGGCAGTCTTACCAAACACTCTCACCCAACCATAAATAAGTTGGTTCTTCATATGTTAACTTATCATTTAGTTCATCACGATATTGTGTTAAGATAAAAGATGAAGATTTAAAATGCTTGGTCCAAAACGTATTATCGACAGGATTGGGCTCACACCTGTTTCTTCCAGGATTCTTCCAGACCTGTCGTCACAAGTGGTGAGAATATCTTGATTTTGTTTTTCTCTTTTTAAATTAATTGATATTTAATCTTTGCTGACATTTAATGATATTGGTATTTGATTTTTTAATTTTAATTTAATTGATTATTATTCTTGACGTTGATTTTCAGTGTGATTGATTGCAGACATTTTATTGATTATTTGGAAACATTTTGTTATTGTTATTTTAGCAATAGCGTTGTTCGTAGTTGTTTGACTCATTCATTTGCGTACACGTATTGACAAAAGTGAAAGGGTCAGTAGACTTTGCGAGCTAAGTGTTACGAAAGTGTTCATAGTAAATAATAAATGAATATAATATAAATGAATTAAATATAAATGATATAAATTTTCCAATGAAATTAGAAGATATAAAATTTAATTATCAAAATAATATTAGTGTAAATGTATTTAAACTAGCAGAAAAGAGTACAAATGAAAATAAAATAATGTTATCAATCCATATTGAACATTTTATAGCTTATCCAATTATAGAAGAAAGAAAAATGAAAATTGTTATTATTTTAATAGTCATTGTATTATGTAAAAATATAAATTTATTTTCATTTAAAAAATTTAATATTAATCACATTTATCTTAATTGTTTAAATTCATATTTATCGGAAAATCTACTTGATAAACATATAAGATTATGCCAAAAACAAGAAGAGATAAAAGTTAGCTTTCCAAAAGAAGATTATTGTAAATTTAAAGCTCATTATTTTAGAAATGAATTTCATTTCTAATACACAGTGATTTTGAATGTTATGATACATTTATAAATAAAAATATTTCTGAAGACACAAAATTTATAATAGAATAAAAATTATTATCAGCAGGATTTTATGAGATTATCCAGAATTGTTTAACTCAAAATATTTTGAATTTTATGGGAAAATGTATTAGAAGAATTTATAAATGAAATAAATAATATTTTAACTTCAATAGTAAGAAGGACAAGTAATTTTTTCAAAGATAAGATAATAATATCTGAAGATGAAAAAATCAATTATTTAAATCCAAGAAAGTGTATATATTGTCAAGAAGAATTAAAAGATTATAAAGTGTTTCAGATATTTCAACAATACAAAGAAAAAAATACAATATTTTCTTGAGAAATAAACTAAATAACAAAAAAATTTCAACCATGTTTTAATCCAAATGCGAGTAAAGCTTTGGGAGCTATGCTTCCAAAAAAGAAAATTCAGAAATAAATGGCTTATAAATTTAGTCAAAATCATGATGGGTGAAATAAAAAAGATTATATGACATAAAACAAATAAAAAGATTTATAGAATTATAATTATAATGGGAATTAAAACCTAGTGAATTTGAAATATGTAAAACAGTAATATTACGCAACACCTTCATTTTTCAAAATTCATAAAATTGAAAATCGTAAAACAAAATTGAGCTTGTTCGATAATCGATATTGAAAAAATCAAAACAAAATAGTCATTTGCCCACTACTGGGATATATATTAAAATAAGGGTATGTAAGTGTTTAGTTCGACGCTTACTGCGAGATCTAATCTCGAAAATATAAAAATGCTAACACTATTAATATATGTTAGAAATGAGCTCACCAACTACGTCAAAGGTAGTGTAACAAATGAGTGTTCTAAGATACGAACTAAGTCTAATTAAATCAACTGAGATGACACGATTTTTGTCAAAAAAATATATTTTGTAAAACAAATACAAACTAACTTTCTTATCACAATTATAATATTACTTAATTAAAGTCTCCTTGGTTTTAGGATGACCGAAGAATCCCTGATGTTAAAAATACGTTTTTAGTCGCCTAGAGCGAAGCAAAATCGAATTGCCAAGATAACAAAAAACAGAAACGAGAGAATATAATAAAAAGAACGTATTGCAGAGTATTTGCTCTGAATACGTTAATGATTATTTAATTATTTCGAATTTTCTCAAAAGAGATCGATGTATGATTTAAATAGCCGAAGCGTATTTATTACCTTTTACCAGCTTAACTTGTCTAATACGAATCTAATTGCGAATTGAATGAGAAAACCAAGAGCTTATATACTCCTGATTTTCATATTCCTGATCCCTTTATTTGTGGAAATAAAACTTTTCATTAATAGAGTAATATGGGGTTTTTTGCTATTTTAGGAAAGTTCTTATATTATAGAACTTACTAAATATTACCTCCCACATATTAATATTTTTTCATACTAATGTAATTTTAGTTATTTTCTGATTTATTATTACTCATTAAAATTATTTTTATCAATTTTGTGGGTTAAGTTTTAATTAAATTCAACCCACAATTTATGTTATTATTATTTTATTTATTTATATTAATTAAAAACTGACATATAATTTAAATATTATTATTTTTATAAAATATAAACTGAAATATATAAAATAACATAAAAGGAATCAAAATATAA
Organism: Bipalium vagum; assembly: GCA_037834085.1. Classification (NCBI taxonomy): domain Eukaryota; kingdom Metazoa; phylum Platyhelminthes; order Tricladida; family Geoplanidae; genus Bipalium; species Bipalium vagum. The sequence continues at coordinate 8,154 of JBBMKC010088243.1, read as the reverse complement.
AAGAAAGTAAGCCTAACAAGGCCTTTTCAAGCAAATTTTCACAATTAAAATGTTTATTAAGTGTCAATTATGAGCTTTGGAAAATCATCCTCCATAAGCTCTTGTTCTGGCTGTAGTGGCTCCGGCTCCTTTGAGGACTTTGGATTTGAATTGATGGGTGCTGGGACCTCTTTTTCTATGGATCCCAACACTTCTCACTCCTCCGAAGCTTTCTCGTCCCGAGAAGGAATTGCTGCATATAGATATTGTCCTTTTTGATTTTTGTATATTGCAGCTTGCAGCTTGAACCCAAGTGGTAAGGCTGCTGAAATTGATTTTTCGTCATTACCCAATTCAAATTGAAATTGGATTTTTCGTTTTCCGAATTTCGTGATTGGTAATTGCGGACCATCGACATCTGTTGTATCGATGGGTGTTATTTGCTGGTAGTCGTTTTTGTACCTGATTGAGGGTTTTTCCAACCTTTGCTTTTTCTTTGCTGGTTGTTCAATGACTAGTTTATCATACAGATCATTTCGTATGGTTCTAACCAGTTTTTTTTAAATCGACTAGTGCTCGTACTTGTGCTTTGGGTTTGAGATACCTATTCATCTTCAATTTTATCTTCTATCTCTAGTATCTCTTCTTCTGTTTCATTTCTGGCTGGTTTCGTTATTGGCTGAGTAGGTATTGCTATTGGTGGTTTTGAATCATGCTCGTTCCATTTAGTATAAACTACTCTGTATATCTCTCGAATGATGCGCGCTTCTTTTTCGCACTTGAGGAAGTAATCTTGCACCTCTCTGGCTTCGACTGTTTTACTTATAAACCCAGTCGCTTTTGACCATAAGTTCCAATTGAATTGATATAAGGACAATTTCCAATTTCTCTTATCTCTTTTAAAATGAAGAAAGGTACCGAGCACAGTCTTAACATTTCATTGACTTTGAATCCGATCAATACTTTATCCTTGAGAGCGTCTCGCAAATCATGTTTGCATTGTAGCTCGCCCTATTGATTTAATAAATCTTTTTTCGACAACCCAACTTGTGGAGTGTTGATATTTAATATTTGTTTTCTGGGTGTTACCACCGAGTTCATAATGATTTTTGTAGATAAACGCATCAAAGTAATTCCTATTAAATGTGTTATCCCCGTTCGACCATCTTTAGATGTCAACGTGCTCATTATGACATGATCGGATAAATGGGAGTCCCTGTTTATAACAAAGGATTTTCCGTTATTAAAATCTTGTAGGAAGGGAAAAGCCTCTTGTGAAGTGTTGATGGGTGGCAATGGACTTTCGCATTGTTTTGCCTCAATAACAAAGACACATCCAGGGATTTTAATTTCTATCCCTATTTGTTTTGTTCTCCCTTTGAGATTGAATACTTGTAGAGATTCTTCTTTATCTATCTCTAAAGCAGTGTCGACTCCTCCTATATGGAGTCTGACTGGATTATTTTTACTATGTGAACGTAAATATCCTCCAAAAAGTTTGGATTTGATAATTCTGGGATGAGATCCTTTAGAAAACCTGTTTGTTTTTCTTTTTCTAGAAACATCCATCTTTCCCTTTTGCCTGTTTCTTTGAATTTTGTGGCATTTGGAATGGTTTATGGTGATCTATAAACTATAGTGCATAGTCCCGACATTTTCTTCACACGTTTCATTTCTTCTCGGTATTTGAGCAACTACGAATCTGTTTTGCCCAAATACTGGCTCAGTGGAATTTTCTCGAATTCTGTGATATTCATTTCTAAAAGTAGAAAAAAAATTAAAATATTAACATATTTATTAACTGATTCAGAATTTTTCCATTGAGTCAGTGTCTGTGATGGGGATTTCTGTAATTGTCATAAATTACGCATCGATTTCTTTTGAAATATTATTATAGAAATTATGCTTAAAGAGATTAATAATGTCATTATTATTATAATAATAATTTTTATTATCTTAGTTGATTTAGATGATTCTTCGTGGTTTTCTTTGACCAGATGTAATTCACTCTTTTGCATATTCAATTCATATGATCTAAGTGGTGAATGCTGATCTTTCAATTGAGGCTCAATGTGCCAATTAATTGGATTTTGCACAAGTTTAGTTCTTGTGGTTGTTGAAACTACTGCTTTAGTTTTATAACTCGCAGGTTTTCTTGTGGAAATAGTTACACTCATGGTAACTTTCTGTGTTTTCGTAGTTAACGCTTTATTAGTTTCCATTTGAGTACCACTCTACTAGTGAATGTAATGGATAATACTGTATTAATTTCCTTTATTATGACTGAACTACTCTTTTGCGTAGTTACCATATTTTAGAGTAGTTATTATACTCTTCTCCGTTATTTTGTTCACCTGAGTGGTTATGATATCCGTTTCATTTAACCAGTAATTTTTTTTTCCTCTTTACATTGCCATTTTTGATCTTCGTAAATTTGTATGTGTACATATTTTTTCGTATCCTCTTTTGTATCCACTATTGTCCATGGATACTTATGAGTCAAGATCACTATTCGATTTCCTGATTGTCCCCAATGGCATCTAACTTGTTCATATATATTTCCGGATATTCTTAGAAGATATTTTTTATCACTCATTTTATACCAATCCACTAGACGTTTTTTGAGTTTTGACCTCCCAATAGAGATTGTTACCAGGGTAATTGGCGCATTTTCCAGGCATCTTAGCATTGATAAAAATTCCATATTATACACCTGGTTGTATATCTGTAAAAGTAAAACTGATGCGCTTTTTAGTTAAATTACGCTTTTGCATTCCTTTCGTGGTTGATATATTGACATATACTATTCCATCGTCCTTATATATATTGAATCCATCTTTCGATGGTTGTTATTAAATACATCATAGTTATAATGGGTAAGGAAAACAAAACTCTTGATGGTTTTGGTGGCCGTAATTCATATCGGTGAGGTGATTTGTCTACCTCTTCTGCTGTAGGCTTTGTAGGCTTTTTAGTCTGCTTTGGTTGATCAATAGATTTGTCAGTTAGTGGTGATGATTCAACTTTTAAAAATCTATTCATATGAACCATTATCAGTTCCTTTTGTGGTTTTCTTGGATCAATTAATACTACATTTACATCTAAAGCCTTTAGAACTTTATATGGACCTTTGAATGGTCTATTTAGTTTTTGAGTTTGCCCTTTCTTGATCACTGGGGATTCTAACATGACCAAGTCGTCAACTCTTAATGGCTGACTGTTAACCTTTTTATCGTAGTAGTCTTTCATATTTTCTTGACTATATAATAAAGAAAGTCCTACTTGAGGTCATGTTTTCTGCAATCTTTCTCGCATTTGATATAGATAATTTTCTTCATCAGAGAGATGAGATACGGGCGTATGCCATATTAGGTCTACGGTTATGTTAGAATTTCGAAGGTACATTAGATAATATGGAGTATATCGTGTTCCTAAATGTACCGCATTGCGATATGCAAAGAGACAGGAAGGGAGTCTCTTTGAGATGAGTTTACATGACTAGCTAACATGCTTGTTAGTGTGTAGTTCAATCGTTCAACTAACCCGTCGGTTTGAGGGTCATATGGTGAAGTATTAATTTTCAATATACCGACGTATTCATTGATACTTGCCAGTAAATTACTCATGAATTCTGTTCCTCTATCAGTTAGGAGTTTCTTTGGTACTCCATATCGGAACACTATTTCTTCCACAAATATTTTGGCTATTGTGCTAGCTTGATGATTTGGTATGGCGTAAGCTTCAGGCCATTTAGTAAAATAGTCTCACATGACCAAAATATAAGCATTCCAATTTATGGATACGGGAAATGGTCCTGTTATATCCATTGCGATTGTTTCTATGAGTGCTTGTGGTACTGGCATTGGCTTTAATGGCATTTTAAACTTTTCCTCCGTGTTTCTCCGTGTTTGACATACTGGGCATGTTCTACACCATTTTTTAATATCTTCGCACAATGTTGGCCAGTAATATTTTTGTCGTACACGGGACAATGTTTTCTAATGGATAAAAGTCCACCGAGAGTACTATCATGGTATTGAAGTAATATTATATCTTGTAATGCCTTTGGGATGACATTTACTGCATCCAAATTTTCGCGAAATGTGAGTATCTATGCTTCGGATATCTAAACCTTTTCTAATTGAGATTTATCCTTGGACTGAGCATACTCTGATCTTTTATCTTGTTTAAGGCAGCGTTGTTCTCCTTAATTTATTTATTAATTAATTTACTTATTCATAGTAATAGTCTGTTGTACTGCACAGACTGTTTTTACTAGGTTTGTCACCAAATCATTTTCTGTTGCAATCGGTGGTCGCGACATGGCATTGGCGTTGAGGTTTCCTTTTCCTTTACGATATTGTATTTCTAAATCGTAAGGTTGCAAATTAAGTGTCCATCTGATGAGCTTGGATATCGAGTCTTTATGTTTCAATAAATATTGTAATGGGTTATGGTCGGTAAGAATTATTATCTTGTCCCTATAGATATGTTCTAAATTTATCAATAGCGAAAATGATCGCAAGACACTCCAATTCTACTGCCGCATAGTGTTTTTCATGATTTTTAAGACCACGGCTTACATAAGCTATAGCATATTCGTTGTTGTCCTTTTGGTCTAATACAGCTCCGATGGCCACACCACTAGTGTCTGTCATGAGTGGGAAAGGTTTAGAAAAATCTGGATATCTTAAAACTGGATTTTCAGATAACCTTTGTTTCAATAATTTAAACGCATCATCTTGTTCCTTTTCCCATACGAATGGTGTTTCTTGTGATTAGGGCTACTATGGATGCAAATCCTTTTATTTGCCTTTTGTAATAATTACCGATTCTCAATACAGTTTGTACATCTTTAACTGTTTTCGAATTTGGTGTATCGATAATTTTCTTTACAATATCGGGATCTGTTTCTATCTCTTTTGCTGATATTACATGTCCGAGATATTTGACTAAGTTTTTTCCCCAGTCACATTTGAATGGTTTTATTTTAAAACCTCCTATTTTTATCCTTTTTAACACATTTTCAACATCTTTTAATTGTTGCTCAAAGGATTCTGAATAAACTATGATGTCATCAATATACACCATAGCATGATCTATGTCCATTAACATTATATTCATGGACCGCTGAAAAGTTGCTGGTGCGCTCGTGAGATCGAACGGCATTTTATTAAGCTCAAATAACCCTTTATTGGTCACAAAAGCGGTTATTGGTTTTGATTCCTCCTCTATTTCGATATTGAGGTACCCACTTTGTAGATCGATCGTACAGAATATAGTAGACCGTCCTAATGTATCATACATTTCGTCAATAAGTGGTAAAGGATAGTTATCCTTGATTGTTACCTCATTTATTTTAAGAAAGTCAATACATAGTCGCCATTCACATCCTTTCTTTTTTTATCAATAACATAGGTGAACACCATGGCGATGAGCTATGTCTGATTATATCCTGTTCAAGCCAAGTGTCAATAGTCTTTTCCATTTCGGGTATTAGAGCATATGGCACTCTGTATGGCCTTTGTTTAATGGGATTTTGAACTAATAGAGGAATTTTATGTTTCAAAATTGTGGATTGTCCAATGTCATAGTCGTGTTTTGCAAACACTATTGGATATTTTCGCAACAAAGAGGTAAATTTTTCTTGCTGTTCTTTTGTCAAGGTAGGAGTTTCTACTTTTACAGGCTCATAATATTTATATTTCCTCTTTTCTGTGGTATGAACAACTAATTCGTATTTATTTACTGTATTAGGTAATAACACTACTGGTTTTATATCCAGGTTGGCTACTCTGATTGTAAGTTTTCCATTTTTTACTATGCCAACACTGTCACATACCACAATATATTCATTTTTATTGTTTATTATGGTTGGTTCAAAGACTAATTCGTCTCCTTCTTTCAAATTTGTACTTACTAGACAAATTTGTTCTGATCTAGGTGGAATTTTAGTAATCTCTTCAATTACTACTGTTTCTGCCAATTTACAAGCTTTATTTTTTCGTTGGAATTATTTTCCATTATATCCACATTATGTAATACTTTTTTGATCTAAAATCGTGACAATAAACTCAAGGGTTTCTAATAGTGGCATTCGTTTACCATCTATCCATATTATTGTACTGTCCGTTCTCTGCATTTATTCTTTTTCTTGTTGGTTAAGCATTCTGGCATCTAATAGGGTTGATTGTGAACCGGTATCTATTAGTGCATGTACATGATGCTTATTTATTCGGATTTTTATTGTTGGTCTTAAATCTTCATTCATTATCGGATTTAGAGCTATAAAACAACAATGTGAAGGAATGCCTTGTGCCAACCTTCTCTTTTCCTCTTCATATTGCCTGTTTAATGTTTTTATATTATGAACTGGATATAACGGTTTTCTGAAATTCACGGTTTTCGTGAATGCTCTTTCTTGATCTGGAGGAAATAGTATTGACTGCCTGACTTCCTCTAATTCTTTTTCAGTATAAATACCTCCTTCATTGAGGTTGTTTATTGGTCGGAATCTGACATTACTGTCTAAATTAATTCCTTCGAGCGGATATACTTTTTCATGCGGTCTTTTTCTTTCCGGTGGAGACACCCATTGACTTCCAAATTTATATAAGGGTGATAATACAGGTCCACATACAGATTTGACTGGTTGGAGACCCTTCTTAAGTAGTATCCTAGTGATTGGTGCGGCGAATCATAATTCACCGTTATGTACAATATTTAAATCACTTGTACAACAATTATACTTTGCTACTGGTGCGTCATACTTTTGACATTTGTATGTATATAACGCTTCTCCCATCACTCTCCCAAACACTCCTTCTTTTAATAAAAAGAGTGATGCTAATTCTGGATTATTTACTGGTATCAATAATCGGTTTCGCAGTATTTCTTGGGCTAATTTACAATCATTGAGGACTGCTTCCGTATACATGTCCTTTAATTGTGATTGCAAATCATGGTAAACAAAATCAAGTTTATTGTTTACATATTGGGCTAATTTGACGTCTATTGTATCTTTTTTCTGTGCCCCTTCTGCAGGTTGTTGTGATACAGGTATCCCCTTATAATTGGTTGTGAACATATTCTGTCCACATTTAAATATGTTGTCCTTTCTGACAAATCTCATCTGTTCTTTTTGTTGTATTAAAACAGTATGGGTAACTTGTTATTTTGACTATGTCATCCTGACACCTTGTGAGGGAAAGGCTTTGTCTAGTTTTGGTAGGCTACTGGCTTTAGGTACGAATAGGACTCCGTGTATCTCTGTGAATTGACTTCTTTTTAGGAGTCTGAGATTACATTCGGTTGGCGGAGCATTGTACAATAGTGTAGCCCCTGATGTCCTACAATATTCTTTTTTGCTTTGACATGATGGACAATTTGTTAGAGTTCCTGTATCTGTATTAAATGTATCCTCATAAGTCAATAACTCGACTTCGTAGTGCTCTATTAGGACTACGTTATCTAATTGCTGACCTTGCCAATTAACCGTTTTTCATTGGCAACTTCCCCCTGCATAAATAATTCCTCTGACCACTGTCTCTCGTGAGATCGTATTTGGTGCAACTTGGATATATCAAAACAGGTTATTGTACTTGAAGGCATTCTCACATTCCTCTCTACTAATCATCAATTCACGAGGCATCATTTTTGTTCCCAAGATGTAAGCATGATATCTTCCTCCTCAATAAAATACAAATGTAGATATTTTGGCTCTACATTCTCTTACAGTTGTTCTGAAGTACTCTGCTTCCTAATACACATAATAGGGAACTTGTTGACTAGATACATTTTGAGGAATTAAATGATTGCATTGGTTTGTATCTACCAATGAAAATATGTGACCGAACTCTATTAGTTCGCAGTCAAATACTGGTACACCTGTAATCTGCCGTCATTTTGTGGAGACTACGACCAAACAAAGCTTCAACCTCTCGACCAAACAAAGCTACAACCTCGACAACAGCAACGGCATCAAAGACAAGTAATCCTGCAAATCCAAAACTTTAACTTTGTGATCATCTATAAACTTTATTTACCTTTGTGATCATCATCCTTCGTATATGTGCATGTATCTAAAAAACTTTATTTATTTTTTTGTTACTGTTATGAGCATGTATATTTAAATTTAAAATATATTTATTGTAAAAAATTGTTTTAATGTTAACA
>JBBMKC010088242.1:0-27508 GCA_037834085.1 Bipalium vagum | reverse complement strand
TATATATCACACACAACGGTAAAAAGTTATCTGAGCACATTTGTATTAGTTTTCCAACTCAATTTTTAGATACATCATTAGCTAACTTGTTGACACGTATTTTACTGTTGAACTGGATGCTTAAATGGTAAAGAGAACTATCAGTTCTTGAAGTTTGTTACCAGTGATGAAAAATTGATCGTCTACGAAAATATTGTTCACAAAAGATTATTTTTTCTGAATGATCAGAGACCAAAATTATCATCAGACCAAGAATAAATCTCAATAAGACCATAATTTTACTTTGATGGTATTATTGAAGATATTATTTATTACTAGTTCTTGCCATTTGGTCAAAAAGTAATTAGGATATGTAATATTCTCAATTAACCAAGTGTAACAATCCAACACATAGAGTCTAAAATTATAAAATCGTAATGATATTGTTTACGACATGACAATTCCAGGCCTCAATGATTTTTCATTAATGTTTGTTCTTCAGTGGGATTTCTTACCTACATCTTTGTGCTCTTAAATTGTATACACATTATTTCGGTTGCTGGATAATTCCTTGAATGGAAAAAAATTCACAAATTTTGCATTCCATAAGTAGCTACATTGGCTCATTTTGTCAATAACTACTTGAGTTCTACAAACGTGAAATTGATTAGTTGAAAGACCAAATTATTTATATTAGGTTGTCTCAAAAATAATATATTTTTACAAAAAGTGTGATGATAAAACATTAACGTAAAATACATATTAATCACAAACTTAATAATCATTATGTTCAACAATGTCACTCCATTTAAATTATAATTTCATTATACCAGCCTTGTAAAATTTTTCCCTCCTGGAATCGAAAAGCTTGTACATAGCCATAGCAGCTTCATAAGAATTAAACTTTTTACCGACTAAAAAATGTTCCATTGACCGGAACAAGTAGTAATCGAATAAAACAATGTCATGGAGGTGAGGTAAATGTTCCCTGTCAAACTCCTTAATTTTTTGGAGTGATTTCTTTGAGATTCACGGTTGCGCGTTATCCTGAGGAAAAATGGTTATTTTTCTCTTTGCCAAAGCTAGAAACCTAACTTCAATTTTAACTTTTAATCTTCCTACCTTGGCACAATAAACATCTGCGGTTATTGTTTGACCATGTTGGAGCAACTCGAAATGAATGATACCACAAGCACATTATCAAACACATAGCAAAACTTTTCTTCCATGAATATTTGGCTTTGTGATGAATTCAGATGATTGGTCAGGTGAAATCCATTGCCTTTTACGACTAGAGTTTTCATACATAAGATGCTTTTCGTCACCAGTTATAATGCGATCCAGGAAGTCTTCATTATTCTGTCTTAAAATTAACAATTTTGCAAATCGAAAAAAGCTGATTTTTGTGTTTTTCGGTAAGTTTGTGCCATGCCTATATTCCTGTTCTACTTGTTTTTCGCTTTCTCCATATCATGCAAAATTTTGACGAATTTTTTCTCTATCATAATTGAGTTTATTACTCAAGTCATCCGAAGTTTGAGGTAGATTTTCTTCTACAGCAGCCTTGATAGGATACATATCTAGGGGCATCTCGTAAATCAAAATTTCCGTCTTTGAACCGTCTAAACCACCTCTGACATTTCCTCAGATCGAGAGTATCTGGATAGATTTTGTTTAATGACTTTATTGCTTCTGGTGCCGTTTCCCATGGTTAAATTCTACAGCATGCAATTGCGCATGTGGTCCTCATTTGTTATTTTATTTGTTATTAAATTTCTAAAATAAAAAATTATTAATTACGTATATTTCATAAAATCACCAAATTACCAATGATTTCCTACAGTAAAACAAATATACATTCAAATTAATATTAATTATAAAAAACGACATTACTTTTGAAATGACTTATTAACTATGATGAGAGTATAACTCATCAAAAACGTATCAATATAAATTTTTGGTTTAATCTCAAGACCACAAACATATTTACCAATCCAGCATAACTTAGTACAATTTATTAGAAGAGAAAAAAAATTATTTATATTTAACTTCAATTTCATTTATTTATGTTTTAGAAGATATTGTTTCGATGACATTTATTTCTCCTTTCGAAAATATTTTCATGAATATTTATGAGTAATTATTTATAAAAATTTCAATTTATTTTCAATATAAAAATTTTTATATATTTTTTTATAAATCTTAGGTTTGAAAATCAACATCAATAACAAGAACAAAAATTATTGTAAATAACCACTCATTCAAACTGAGCAGACCAAAGTAGTAATATTTCAAAAAGTGCAGTTATTTATCAAATATTCGGTATTAGTGGCAGTGCTGAGAACATAGAAATAATAAGAGTTAAAATATATATATATATATTAACAACCTTCGGTTTTGAATTCTATACGTTTTCTTAATCCTTACTTTTGTCCAAAAAAATCGAAATATTCAAAGCAATTTTTAATTGTCAAACCATGGAAAATCCGATTTATTGTACCCTTAATTTCTACATATTTTAAAGATTATTAAATTATTTTATTTAAAATTATTACATTTTATAATACTTGTCTTATTAATTATGGTTGTAATTTAATTTTTCCTGGTTTTATTATTTTATGGTTTTGTTTTGAGGTATCATATTTATTTAATATCAAATACAATTATTTGTAAGACCTTTTTCGGCTGTACTAAATTTTTCATTTTATTTTTATTTAAATTTTACAGCTTTGAAAATTGTTGTTAAGTTGATCTAAAACACCCTATCTGCCACCTAGTGACATTTTATTTTAATCAAAGTCAAATAAGCAATTTAGGAAATTCGTAATGTGTGCAGAAAAAATATTTTGGTTTGGTCTACTGCAGAATATTAGTAAGAGAAATTAGAGAATGGCACATTCAATTTTCAACAAATTTCACATACATGTCCGATGGTGATTAATCGATAACACTTGTGAAAGAAGACGGCCGTCAAACATGCTGTGGTTTTATTCAGTAATCCAAAGACAGTCTTAAAATCGACTGGAAGCATATGTACCAAAATAAAAGAAAATTGTTTTGCAGCTCAAAAACTAATTTATTTCTGAGTAGATCTAGCATACATAGAATTCTTATTCAATTTTAAACACTAAATAAGCAAACATTGATGACAAAAAATGTCATTATCAATCTTCGTTTCTTAAGGTTTCAGATTAGAGAAAGCACATTGTTCTCAATCTAAAAAAATATAAATCCACCCTCTTCAATGAAACTTTCATCTTAAATTCTTATCTTAAGTCCTATATTTTTTGATTTACCCAGGGATTGAACGTTAAGTTACTAAAACGGTCATATATGAAAATCAGGTAAAAAGCAAAAAAGAATCTGATAATAAAAATAACAATATAATAATAATAATAAAATTTTATATTTGTAATCAATTAATAATATAATAGTCAACAGAAAAGGAACTGAAATTATTATTTTATTATAATATGAGCAAAAATGATTTCAAAATATTAAAAATTATTTCATATTTCTCTCAAGATATAGTCACGATTGACTCGAGATAATTTTGAAGTATCTTATTTTGAAGGGTTATTTTGAAACATTTTTGGAAATAAAAATATCAAACGATCTGATTTGAAGAGCTTGTGTAAGATGTTTTAGTCAAATGAGCGCTTTGGGAAAGTAAAAATTTTTGGTTTTTGGCCTTGAATTTTTTTATAAAAATTTTATATGAGAAGTTATTTTTTGACATTATTTGAAAATCTTTATTTCAACTTTTGTCTAATTGTCAGAAAATTCCATTAACATTTTTTCTGATGAATCCAATATTTTTTTAACCAGTATAATAGCTGTTTACGTATATTGCAACAGGATTAAACTTTGATCCTGTGGAGTTCATTTGTATTCAAGCGAACCATATGGGTTTGAATTACTGTTGAGGGTAATTTTTAACTTTTTTTACTCTAATCGGTTAAAATTCTTAAATTTTTGTTTTGTTTTCTTTTATTTTATTAATCATTTAATTCAATTCTGATTATCATTTTCATTTGAGTTTAAACTGCTATTTCTCGATTATTTTCCGAAATGTTATAGTTATTTTTCTATAGTGATTTGATTAATTTTTGTTTTGCTGAGTGATAATATGATTATTATAATTTGTTTTAGCAGAATAAAGGAATTGTGTGATTATTTATAGATTTTTTTGTGTTAGTTATTTGTATGAGAATAGGATCTCAATCATCAGTGAAGGGTTTGGGTACGGATCAGTTGAATCATTTACAGCCTTAACATACTTTTATTCAATGATATTCAGTTATCAAAAAGACTTAAATAAATATTGTTTTATTAATAACTAAATAAAAAAATATAATAAATACTCATAAATAAATTAATATTATAATAAATAAATAAAAATTGTTGTCTTGTAAATTGCGTTGAATATCTGTATTTAAAATGTTTAATCTGTTGTGAATTTTTGCTAGATCAATACGATTTTTAAAGGTGAAACTATTAGAAAATTATAACTTGTTAAAATACTAAATATTTTAATTTCATAAAATAAATAATTTAAATTAAAATTAATTATGAATGATTGGTTTGTTTGACTTTTTTATGAAAATTAATATCTTAGTAATTATTTGGGAAAACATGAAGAAGACATTATTAGTAAAAGTTCAAACTTTCACTTAAATATTAAACTTTAAATTAACTGTTACTATTAATACTAAAAAAGACTTTCCTTGTGAATTTTTAAATTAAATTTGTGCACCCCTTAATTAATTTAATATTCTCATTATTATAATTATATATTAAATTTTAATAATTAAACGACCATTTGGATTTAGCTTCTTACTATTCTGCAAATTGTGTTAAAATGGAGAATTCTTCCAATATCACTTATAGAACTTTAAGTGAATATGATTTGGTAAGAAATGTTAATCATCATTTACAATGACAACGTTAACTAAGATGAAACCCTTTCTTGATTCCAAATATTTATCTGATATCAAAGAACTCAATTCCGATGCGGTTAAGTCGGTAATGACCTTCCAAATGTTAGAACTGGCTTATGATAGTGTACAAAAAGTGGCCTATCCTAAAGAACACGTTCTTCCAAATTTGAACTATTCAGCTATGCAAATTATGTTTATAAGATTGGCACAGGTAAAATTACTTTTATAAATTTTTCAATAAATAACGAAAATTGTTAAATTTTCTAAAATTTATGTTTTAAAAAAAACATTTTATCAAATTTTTTTCAATATTAGACTTTATTTTAATTTTTTTAAAATTTCGAAAAAATATTACTTCAATAAAACAAAATAATATTAGGATTTTGTAAATAATTTATTAATTTATTATTAATAATTCTTCAAAATTTATATAATTTACAAAATATTTAATTTTAAAAAATTTATCTTAATTAATTTAAAAATAAAAGAAACATTTAAGAATTAGAAAAATGTATTTGTTTTATTTATTCATTAATTTTAAATTGTTTTGATTTTAATTAATTTTAATAGAAATTTTTATACTTTTTATTTTTTAAAATAATTTTAATAGAAATTTGTGAAAGATAATTATTTCGACAAAGTAAAATTTTAATTATTTTTATCATAAAATATATTTAAAACTTCATTTTATATTAAAACAAACAAATACAAATTAGAATATATTTCAATCTTTTAAGTTGCAAAATAATAATTATATAAATTAAAATTTACTTATATTAAATTAAAAATTTAGAAAATTTTTCAACTATAATAACTGATAAAAAATATTAATAAACACAGATCTCAACTGATAAAAAAAATTAAAAAATAAATTTTTATAAAGTTTTTAAAACTGCATTTACTTAATCTAAAATCAATGTTTTGAATTGTTGTCACTTTTATATTGAATTTAATAATAAATAATGAACGAAAATATTGCAAAGAAAAATAAGTGCTCAAAATCTTAAATAGTTATTTTACATAACAGTTAAGAAATAATACAATATTGAATACATTGACATTAATAAATAAAATTCAGCTGAGCAACCTGATTGATGTTTCACTTTCCAAAATGAGGAAGTATGATTTTACCGAAACTTAAAACAAAAGAAAAGCATATCATATTTATATGAACAATAGCATGTTTGGATCATAATGAAATCTTCTATATATGGAAAACTGATTTTCCGTTTCTTAACAAAGATTTTTTAATTTACTTTTTCACTGTTTGCAAAATTAAAAATTGAGTATAATAAAAATAATTTTGTTATTTATAATTAATATTAAAGTTACTATTTATTATATACATATTCAAATAAATTATTAATTTTTATTATTATTATTATTAATTAAAAATAATAAATAATTAAAATTAAATATTTATTATATATTCAAATAAAACATTTGTATGAATATTTTCTGAATTTTTAAATCAATTCAGAAATTTTAGTCAGTAAGCTGTTACAAAAAATAATATAATTGAAAACTTTATTGTGAAATTATTTTTTTCTTCCACTTCATTAAACTTTTATATCGTTAAATATTAACCATTTTAATATTAAATGTTCCAATTTTCATTTATTACTTTAGAATTGCTTCAAATATTTCCTTTTGTTAAATATAAAAAAAATAAGTTAAAATCGTATCAAATGACGAAATTCTTCCAATGTAACGAAAAGGTTTTTTTGTATTTTCATTTGATATAGAAAATGAAATATTTTTAATATAAATTTCAGCTTCAGTGGCATGAAATATTCTTATTACAAAACCAATGAATAATAAACATTTTTTTAATATTATATTCTTGGTTTTTTATGAGTATTTTACTTCTATATTTTCATCAAATAAAATTATTATTTTCTGGCATTAACTTGAAAATATTTTCGGATAAATAAACTTTTATTTTAAAACAAGTTATACATTTTGTCCATCGCTGTTCACCACTTTGCTCCATCTTTCTAGTAATAGAGAGTTTTAGGGTCCTTATGAATCATCGAGTGAAATAGGCCGTTCACTATCGAAAGGAACAACAACAAGAGAACGTAACGTGATGATGTTCTGAGCTAAAAATAAGATATTCTTAACTGTATACCCTGTAGAATGCAATCAAGCATTTTCATGTCTGGACATTACTTATTCAGTCCCTGAGAGATTCTTTAAAATTAAAACACTCTTAGATTCTTGTGCTTTAATTTACCGCAAATTTACCAAGTTTCAAAGTATATATAACAATAATATATCGAGTAGGAGGTCAAAATTGTACTATATCTTCCAAAATTGTATCAAACAGATTTCCAATTTTTATGCCAATCCTCTACATAAACTTGCACATTTACGAATTAAAAATCCTATGATACATTCCGTTATACCTTTTATTTTGTTCTTTTGCAGCTTTCCAAGTCATTTCTATTCTCTGGGTATTGGCACCAGTTAATGGGTTAGATAGAATGATAAAAAGTTTTATGTATAAATCCAAAACCAGGAAATGCCCCAATATAGGCATACGCACTTCATTGGTCAGAAAATACTCTAGTTCCAGGCCTTATTAAATCAATATTGAATGGAATCAGTGCTGCTGTAGTTCTATTATGTACATTAAACAAAAAACACTCACCTGTTTCCAAACAAAAACCCACTGTTGTGGTAGTTAAGAATAGATTCATTGTGTGATTGTTTCTACAACATCGCAAATTGTGAAGTATTACTCATTCTTGCAAGAATCACACACTACCTTCTTTGTCTCTTACCTCATTTGCTGATAAATTTTTAAAATCCATAACCAAAACAATCACAAATTCATAGATTAAAAAATTTTTAAATGTAGATTTTGGTAAATATGTGGTGAATTAATGCACAAGTACCACACTTAATATAATAAGCAATATAAAAATTACAACAGGTTGTAAACATTAAAATTTATTATTGACTGATTTAAAACATACGTTTTTTTCAGAATTTCTGTTCAAATATTCGTCGGGAATATCAATCTCAACTGATAAATCAAAATGAGAAGATCACAGGATCTGCTAATTTACAAATTATGATGTCCCTAAAGTCGTACAGAAACGTCTTCAAATGTGAACATGTTAAAATAGTTGAAAACGCAGAATAAATATCATTTAGATACTTAATTATTTTACGATCTATAAAAGCCTTTGTTTAATTTTTCTTTTATAATTATTGATTTTTTCATTGAAGTCGATTTATTTCTCTCATATTATACTAAACAGTTTTAACAAAAGTCCTGTGTAGTTTTTTATTTAACTTTATTAATATTAATTATAAAAAAAAGTGAAGCTTTTAAATAAAATTAAGATTATAAGTAAATTTATTAAATTAAGGAAAACTATATAAAAATAAAGTAAAGAATATATTATATATAATATATAAGGAGTAAAATAGAAAAAAATCATTTTTCATTCAATCAATGAATAAATAAAAAATTAATAAATAGATATACTATTTATTAATTAAATGTATATAGATTACTGGTATTGATTATATATTTAAAATATAAATAAAAAAATATTGAAGTAATTGATAATTTCATATTTTATAGTTTTGAAACATCAGTGTCCTTTATTCCTCTGTACCTACTTTAAAGAAGAATTTTTGCGAATTAATAGAAATGTTGATAATCTTATTATATATCAATTGAAAATAATTTTAATAAATTGTGGTTAATAGAATAAAAATCTTTAAAAATTTTATTTAATTATGTGTTGGCTAACTAAAGCTCCTACCTCTGCATTTTACTTTATATCCTTGTGAAAAAGTAATTCCCATAAAGCTTAATTTTCTCAATGATATATGATGTGATATGGACGAGAAATTAATTACTATCTTCAAAAAAATCTAATAAGAATATTATTAAATTACTATTATAAAAATCTTTCATCTTGTATTATAAATAAAAAATTGTACGATTACTAAGAAAAAATGAAAAAAAAGAATAATTTAAAAATTTTAGACAGGCTCTTTTCTTTGCTCTTTCACACAATATGGAATAAAAGATATAAAATGAATAATTATAATATATTTATAAAAATTATTTTGTTAATTTTTCTTTCAGTACATGGTGTAGAAAACTGAGGTTAAATGTGATAAGTTGTATTTTTCAACGACTTTAAAAATATAAAAATTTTCAAAATCAAAATAAATTATTAGTTCAAAAATTCTTAATTAAAAATTATAATTGATTAATTCTCAATGAATATTTATGGTTCAAACGCATGATGTCCTCCTCCCCGAATATTTACTCTTATTAATACAAAATCAATCTATATTTAAAAACCAAAGAAAATATTAAAACATTTGAGACTCCAGAATGAAAGATAATGAGTACAGTTTCAGGATCAAAATCAATTTCACTATTATTTGATGGATTAGTATTAGTAATAGTCTTTTTTTATTAGTATTACCTGAACAATATTTGAAATGAAAATATGAAAAAGCATTAATTAAAAATTAAACAAACCAAAAAACGTATTAAATTAAAAATAAAAATCATAAACCATCAATTTAGAGTTGATGTCATCATTGAATCAATAACAGTTATTTTCATTTCCCAGAGGAAATGAAGCTGTGAACTCAAGGAACCCCTTGTATTATTAATGAAGGTCCGAAATTGAAATAAATAAATTTGACAGTGATTAAAATAAAATGTTTGTATATTATGTTAAGAGATTTTTGTCCACTATTGCTTAATTCTGAATTATAAAATCATTAAATATTTTTAATAAATTAGAATTGAAAATTTTTACTATAAATAATTAATATTTTATGATACGTAAAAATATGAAAATCGATCAATTTGTATATATTTATATATATATATATATATATATATATATATATATATATTTCAAAGTCTATTTCACCAAAATGAAAAAAATATATAATTATTTGATTCAGAAATTAACTGTTTACAGTATTATGCATAATAATAAATCATTGAAAGTAAAATATCTAAGAAAAAACCTAATTTATAAAATCATTAATAAAATTCATTTCTTAGACGAAAGAAACAATGATTAATTAAGTAATATTTACTCATATTTCTAAATCAGAAAAGAAAATAAACATTTTTAATAATCATTATTTATAATCAGTATAATTTATTATTTTTAAAACTTGTCTTTAAATGACAATTTTTTTATATTTATTAAGAATTTTGATAATTATTTAAACTTATTAATTATTTAGCTTACTTAATTATGTATTTAATAATATTTAGCTTATCTTTAGTATTTTAACCATATTTACTAGATTCAATATTTTAAGAACTATTTAGAAAATTAAGTTGAAGGATTACATAAAAACGTTTATTTAATCTGAATTAAATATCTTATCACCTTGTCAATTTTATTTTCAACTCTCTCATTTGAATTCTTCTAAAACTTACTTTCTTTCTGCACTTTTCTTCTTGCAATTTTTTTCAATTATTCAATTATCATTTAAATTTTCGATTCTTCTTTATATATTATCTACAGACTTCATTCAACCAATTATATTTTTTAAAAATTATTTTTATTTTAATTATTTATTAAAAAAAGCTTAATTTCAAAGGGAATTATTAGTAAAAATGACTTATAAAAAATAAGTTTTTTCTTCTATTTTAGGTTTTCTGAAATTAATCTTACTAAAAATGTTAGATGAGAACAAGTTTTAAAATTAATATTGTTGTTATTCTGATTGTTAGTGATTGCAATATCTTTAGATATAACAGAATTTTCAATAACTGTGTTTTTAGTCTTTTGAATTTTTTTCAAATTCGCCACTTGATTTGGTGATATTTAAACAAGCTTTGTTTCTTCAGTAAAATATTAATTACTAAAATTTATAACTTTATTAATTATAATTATCTTAAATTTTATTTTAAAAGCTTTATTAGATTTTTTTAAAAATTCTTTCGATATATTTTTAACTTTTTTATCGATAAAAGTCATTTTTTATTTGAAACACCCTATACTTTTAAATCTTTAATTAATACATTAGTTTTAAATTACATACAAACTTTGTAGTTATAATCATATCTTTACACTGATGAACTCATTATTATAATTTTATTTTTAATAGAGGCAGATATTATGGCATTCAATATTCCTTATGCACCAATAACATTTAATAACAATAGCCATGAAACAATTGAACATATTAATGTTTTTGTCAGTAAGAACATCAAAATCATTAAATATAAGCAACATAGGACATTCTTTATAAAAAAATTTGTTAATATTAAGTTTCATCATTAATTTGGATCTGTATTATTGCTACCTTATGTTTAAAGTTTCAATAAATTTTTTTTTGCTTTATGACATTTTCTTTTTTTGCTTTATTTATTGAAAGACATTTTTAATATGTAATAATATATTATTATTTGATTATATTATAAAATATATATTAATTGAATATAACTAATAAATAATAAAATTAAATATATAAAATAACACTAAAGTTAGCATTTACTAAAGTATATAAAATTTTTATTTAAATATATCATTCTTTTTTCGTTTTCTCCAGACAAAATATTATTTATCGGATTCTTTATGCTGAGCTTTTCTTGGTTTCTAGATGTAATTTGTCCTACACGTTTAACTTGTAAAATGTTCAACTATCAACAATGTTTATATAAAATTTTATAAATTGACATTAGAAATTTATACACCTTAAAAATACATTTTTGTATTTTATTATTTTTGGCCTGAATAATTTTCAAGCTTAGATCGCTAATGTACTCAATAAATGACTGATACATACAATCAATATAGACTATATTTTTTACACTATTACTATCTGGGAAATATTAATATGCTACCGAAGACATTTACGAATAAAAATACTTTAGAAAATATTTTTAACTTTAAATAATTTTGCATAAAATCAAATAGGTACAAATTTATCAATTTTAACTTAAGCTTACCAATATACCTGTTACCCACAATATTATTGACTGTTGCGTGTAGTGGTGTTGAGACTGGGAGAGTGGCAGGGAGTCCAACAGCCGGACAGATTCGTTGGGGACTGAGACGTGTTTGTGTGTCTTACGCCTGTGCCTGTTGGTTGTTGATTTTAATTAAATTAAATGAAAGCGATTGTCAATATAAGATTTCTCAAATAATAAAAGATGAGCTATTATAATGAGATATAATATAAGTAAATTTAATAAGTAATTAAAAAACATTTATTTTAGTTTTACTTTACGATACAGAAAAAAAATTTCCATTACTAACAAAATTGGCGAATTCCCTGAGAAAAAAACTACATTAGTACTTTAGTAAGATATCAAAACTACAAAATGTATAGGTGTTTGTAAGGGATTTTAATATCTGTCGAGAAATAAGATAAAATTTACAGATTACTCAAAATTAAAATTTTTAGCGATATATAGAAATTATAACAAAGAAAGAATTATTCGAAAATTCATTTTCAGTGAGCAATAGTTCGTGCAATGAAGAAAATATAATATTTTTAAATTCCTTTCAAAGATAAATGAAGCTTTAATAAGATTTATCAAAATATAAGGACTTAACTTGAGAAGGTTTAATAGTTGCTTGTAAATCAGAATGGAAAGCAATATTTCCTCGGATATATTTTTATAATCAAGGCTTTCAAAGAATTTATGAACCAACCCAATTAATGATTTATAACTGTCAATTATAATTTGAGTCTTTCTTTATTTTTTTATTTTTAACACAGTTTAATTAGCTATAAAAATTTGACCTTTTATGGTGATTTTTTTAAATAATAAATTATTAAATAATCATATATACATTCTTAAACAAGTATATTTATTAAGACAACAATAATAAAAATCTAAATAAATACTCTAAGTCCTCTTTCTGCCAGCCATTCTAGAATCAAATAATCTTATCTTTAAACTAGTCAAGAATTTCCATAAATTTCTTAAATTCGAGGTTTTAGTTTTGAATGAAATAAAACTAAAAAAAGAGTTTGAAAGTTTAAATAAATATTTGTGAAATTCGGGTTGCTGTAATTTTTACTAAAAAATTACATTAAAATCGCGCCCTCCAACTTATTCTTCTCCACTTAGTCCTGTGTTTGGTAATTAGATAGTAGACAGAACTACATATTCTTAAGCGGATTTTAATACTCAATGCATTATTTAATCTCGATAAATAGGTTTTGAATTTACTTAAATAATTACTATAAATACTGGTTTAGGTTTCATATAGACTGATTGATATCAGATAAACTATTTTTTAACCTAATGATTTTATAAATGAGAGTAATATTCAATTTCTTAAGAGATTAATATAATTGGTCTTAATTTAGGTTTTAAAAGCTCTCTTAATATATGGAATACAGGGTAAGAAATAAGTTAGTAACACTTTTTAAAAAGTAATATAATTAACAATTTTTAGTCAAATAAAAGCTTTATAACTTTTTTCAAATGGATATTATGATAGCCTGGAAATGTAGATATGATATTTAATTAACGCTGCATTCGTATTAATATATGTTAAAATAAGCTAAATAATTATTTCATTTAATAATTTTTTACAACTTATTCAAATTTTGTATACATTTATTATGTAAGTTAATATATTTCTAAATATTACATTTTTTAATGTAACTTTTTTAAAATGCAATTTAATATGTTTAATTTAATAATTTATAATATTTTTTTTAGAAATAGTTAAAATATGAATCAATGTAAGGTTCTCAATATTAATCGGACAAGTGACAGAAAGGTCTGGGTGAAAATCCAAAAGACTGGGTTAATATCACATAAAAAGAGATTTCGTCGACCAAAAAATTTATCGGAAAGGGAGACACGTTTTCTAAATCGCACTCTTAAGAAGAATCAATTTCTCACTGCTGCTGAAGTCTTCAACGAAAGTGGACTTAATAGAAGTGTTACTATAAGAACTATACAATCGTATCTAAACAGATCGGGACTTCCAGGAAGAATTGCTGAGTGCAAAACGTTCATTGGTAACCGTAATATGAAAAGACATGTTTTGTGGTACAAGACCTACAACAATTGGGATAGTGAACAATGGAAAAATATTATTTTTCTGATGAATGTCGCATTGAAATCAGTTCATCTTATAACCGGTATGTGAGAAGACCACGTTGGCATAGATTTGACCCCAAATATACCCTTTAAAATATCCGAGACAGTTCAAATCTATTTTGATATGGAGGGCCATAAGAGGTGACTGCAGTATAATACTCATTAGTAACCATTGTAATTGGATTCAACTGCTTATCAAATAGTATTGGAAGAAGGACTACAGAATATGTATGTAAGCGACTTCGTCTTCATAAAAGATGGTAAACTCTGTCATACGTTGCAATCTAAAATTTCGTATCTGAAACTGAAAAAGATTGTCTTTTTAGTGACTGAACACCGCATTCACATGACATCAATATCATCAGAAATGTGATTCATATTGAAGACAACTGTTATTTTGAATTCAATATAATGTGATCCGAAGATTTATGTAATGTCCCTCAAATTATGGAACGATATTCCAACAAAAGTGATTAGTAATTTGCACTAGTCAATTCCTCAGCGATTAAAGACAGTTGTGAAGATTAAAGAACATCATTGTAAATATTAAACGTTATTTATAAAGTATTTCAAGAAATATAATCATTTGCCTTGGAATCATGATTAATTAAACCATAAAATTCTGGTTACATTTTGAAGTGTCACCAAATTTAAATTTCTGACATATTTGGTATATTACTCAAATTATATTGATTGCCAAGTATTTTTTATAATTTTTATTATTTTAAACGAAACATTCATTCAGATACTCTAAAAACACACATTTATCTGACATTATTAAGACTACAAAATCTTTAAAATATCGATTTTAGTAACTTTTGTAATGTGTCACTAAATTATTTCCGACCCTATATACTTTTCTCTCTTTCCTTTTATTTTTAATTAAAGTTAAATTATTTTAATAAAATAAAAATCAAATAAGCAATAAATATTTTGTGGATTGTTAATAAAACTTTTTATTCTTAAAATGTTTTAAAAATATTTACTTGTAATACTATAGTTCTTAAGACTTAAAATAGGTAAATTTAAAAGCTTAAAAAATACGAGAATATAATACAAGTCAATACTAATCTCTTATTCTTATTTTCAAATAATTCTATATATTTAGAAATAAAGGTTTAATTCAATTAAAAATATTATAAAATTAATTTTTTTAATATTATGATTATTAAAAGTACTTTAATTGAACTAGATATTGTTTTACTACATTAATTTTTAAAAATATCAACAAAATATAAAATATGGTAAGTAATTAAGTGAAATTGTTTAGGATTTCTTATTCGCATAACTATTCAATCATTATAGGATAATTTCAATCGCAAAAGGTCTAGACCAGAAGATTGGGAAGATATTCAACCATCTAAAGTAATCCACATTAGAGAGTTAGGAGAGCATACTCTTGAAATTGATGTATGTCGAGCCTTGGAAAAATTTGGAATAATTAGAGAAATCGCAATGATTCCTAAAAAACGCCAAGCTTTAGTAGAATATGAACTTCTTAGTTCAGCACAAGAAGTTGTGAAAAGGTTGTAGTTAATTAGTATAATTTCCAAATTCAATAAAAATTTAGGTTTCGCAATGACTTTATTTGTATTGCAAATAGACCAGCAAAAGTTAACTTTAGTACTTCTGAACATGTTAATAAAAGGACTCGGATGCCAAATGAATCATTGCCCACCAATAATAAAGTTTTGATATTTTTTATTTATGATGCTATATATCCTATTACCGTGGATGTTCTGCATAAAATTTGTAAACCCCATGGTAGGGTTGTTCGGATTTTCATTAACAGAAAGGCATCATTTATACAGGTATGGTTTTCTTTGTATTCTTCCGTTCATTGATTTCTTGATTTCGTATTTAATTTCTGAAGGCACTTGTGGAATTTGTGTCAATCGAAGATGCAGTAAAGGTGAAACGTAATTTAAATGGTGCTGATATATATTCTGGTTGTTGCACATTGAAAATTGAATATGCAACAACAAACCGTGTTAATGTTATTGAAAATTCAGAAGATAGTTTTGACTTTGAAGCTCAAAACTTAGAATTACGTTCATCACATTCTTTGCTGGGTCTGCCTAATAGATCGAATATACACTCGAGAGCACCAATGAGTCGTGATTACGAAATGCCAGATCGTAGAGAAGAATCGTTTAATGGCTTGTACAGTCGTGGTGGTGCTGATAATAGAGAGTCACGATATTACGAAGATGTTCGAGACTATTCTGGTAGGATGGTTCCGTTAAATAAAAATATTCATCGCGACATCAATTATGAAGACGATTACGGTCATAATTCAATGGTAGATAGGAATTTTGGTTCTGGTCCCGCGGTTGCCATGGTTTACGGGCTCAATCTCGACTCGACAAATTGCGATATTCTTTTTAATCTGTTTTGTATTTATGGAAACGTAATGAAAATAAAATTTCTAAAAAGCAAAGAGGGGTCGGCTATGGTTCAAATGAGCGACATAGGTTTTGTTGACCGCATGATAAATTTATTACACAATAAAACTCTCTTTGGCAAAACATTACAGTTTCAAATATCGAAACAATCAGTAATAATTGATGTTCCCAATCCTTTTAAGTTACCAGATGGATCGGATTCCTTTAAGGATTACAAAAAATGTCGAGAAAATCGTTTTAGCACACCGGAAGTAGCAGAAAAAAATCGCGTGTTTCCGCCATCGAAAACCATTAACTACTGGAATGCACCACCGAATTTTACTTTAGATATGATTCAGACCGAGTTTAATAAATATAACGCCGTAGAACCACCGGAATTTTTACAATTAACTAATCGAGAAAAGTCTTCATCAGGTCTGTTACAATGGACAAGCGTCGAAGACGCAACCAATGCTCTTGCTTTGTGCAATCACATTATGATAAATAATGAGGGAACAAAGTTTCCTTATCAATTGAAATTAAGCTTTTCTGAGAGTCCCATTAGGCAAAATGCACCGAGAACTACTAATGACGACAGTAATGATAGTCCTTATCGTCGTAGAAATACTGAACGCAGATTTTAGGTGAGTTGAGAATAAACAACCAATGCTTTGAACCTGTCCATTTTGTTCGTTTAAATTTTTCATTTGACATTTTGATTTATTTACGAATGAAATTTTCAATAATAACAATAAAATCAGTGATATTGATCACATTTTATGTTTGTTCATATTGAGCAACAGAATTAAACCTTCAATATACACTTAAGATTATTGATTATCTGATTTTAATGTATACATTTATATCAAATAATCAAGTTATCACTTTAAAATCGGACAAAGTGGACTATTCAATGCATTAGGTAAATATATTTATTAAATAACTACAAAACCTTCTGAACACAAGAAATAAAATTTTTCAATTTTAGACACACAAGGCAGGAACACATGCTGAACATTATTGGCATTGCAAATACATCAGTTACATTATAAATGTTACGTCATATACACGTTTGTTATTCGTACAAATAAAATTGCATTTTGAATTTTTGGATATATATATATACGCAAAAAGGTTAACAAAACATTAAGAGTTTTTAACCATTTAATTTCGATAATCAGAAATTTGAATTTTACCAATTGAGTTAATTTTTAAATATTTTTTTTTATTTAAATATTTTAATATTCTTGATAAATATATAACTTATGAACTTTTGTATTAAGCAATCAATTGGAGAATGTTAAGTTTTAAGAGTAATAATAAATAATTTCGTGTTGGCCTAGAAACAAGATCAAACGTTTATACTTCACGTTTTGGAAATATGTAAATGAGAATTTGTTATGGTTCGATAATTTAAGAAATAAATTAATGACAAATATTAAGTTATTTTTCGAATTTAGTTAATATCATAATTTTGGAAAGTAATTGGCGATGGAATGTGACGTTGACTTTTAGTATTATGTTTTTAAATAAATTTTGAATGAAGTACTCAATTCATTTTTGATTTTTTTAATGAAATGTTTGTCTTACTTTGGGCATATAATTCAAATTTTTAATAAATGGTAAAGTTATTAATCTGTTGTAGAATTTATCCAAAATTTATTTAGAATATAGTGAATATTTAATTATCTAACGTGATACATTTCCGGAACCATACACATCCTTTAGATTCATGTATAAGTCTCAAATAATATGAGAAAATGTCACCATTTACAGTAATTTTATCAATAATCTTTTGATAATACGTACCAGAAATTCCGATACTTGCAATAAGAGAAATATTTCGTCCTCTTACATTAGGGACAATTATATTTGTTCTTGTATCTTTTTTGGAACGTGTCTGCTACCTTTGCAAGTGCAGGTTAAATGGCGATTCATCAACAAAAATGATATTCTCATAATTAACGGGGAATTTTTCATTGCATTATAATGCATAGGTTTTTTTCTGTATAGAAACCTCACAATTCACATATTCCAGTTCACGATGTTAGTTCTTTACAGTAAAACAGTGTTGTTGAAATAGCTATTGGAAGCGGTTGATTTGTGGTTTCCAATGCTTTTTTTAATCAGTTTCAGCGAGTAATCTGGATTGTAACTTATAATCTCTTCTATTCGAAGTAAGATTCTATTTATCCTTCAGTGGGTTTTTTACCTTAAGGAGAACTTTTCTTTAACTCATTGATGATTCTCTACGTGGTATGGTATTTTATGTTGAGGTCGGAAGCAGCTTCTTTTAAGTTTTACGATTTTTCGAAATACATTTCTAGTAGGCAGTCAACTTTTGCTGTATTTGAACTGTACTCTAAAAAAAGACATTTTAGCAAAAATTTTATCCTACTTTCATAACTATTGTTTTCTTCAATATTCTTAGCTATTTCCCTTAAGCTTTATGAATGAAAAATTCTTTTTTTAATGTCAGATAAAAGATGTATGGCATTATTAATTGTGTGAAAGTAGGAATAGCCAATATCAAAAAGAAAAAGGAATTAACAGAATCATCAATGGTAATTTTTAATCTGATTATTGCTCAGAACAATATTTATATTTATTTTGGTGATAGATATGGCATGATGTTTTTTGGTTTTAGTTTTCTTTTTGAGTTTTAGTTGTAGTTGGTTTTGATGAAATACTTTCAGATTACCTAAGAAAACCTTGGAGCAATATTTGAAAGATAGAAATAGTAAGGTAAATGCAAATAAATTAAAAATTGAATGTGGTTTGAATATTTCTTTATGGACTATTCAAAGACACATTAAAAGAAGTGGAATCATGTATGGCAAAAAACAGATTTAACTGACGGAAAACCATTTAGTCTGGATACCCCGGATGATCGACGAGCATATGTCTCAAAAATGAATTTATTTGTTGACAGTACCGACAATGCAGGGGTGGCGAAATTATGGTTACGATGATGACATTGCCAGATGGCGTATTTGTCTTACAATGTTATCAAAGGAAAATTTAATTGAGTTGCATATATAGAGTTGTTAAGAACAAGTACTGTGTCAATGTTAAAATTAAATTTTGGCACAGATTTTTGATTACAAGATAATTCTCCTGTTCACAAACTTAAAAAATCTGTGAAATCCAGTGACATTAAGATTTTAAGTTGGATAGCTAAAATTCCTGATTTGAAGAGTGCAGAATACATTTAGAAATTAAATTCAGACCAGGTCTATACGGCGCTCAATTTCAAAATGTCAATGAATTAACTACAAAACTGAAACATGTTGTGGACGACATTAATCAATTCCAACGTACAAAATTCACAAATTTGTTTAAATCTTACAGAAGGTGTTTATATAAAATTTCATTAAAAAGAGGTTCCTATTGTAAAAAATAACATGTTCATAATAAATATTATGTTCTTGAAAAACTATGAATTTTTAAACAAATCATTTTAAAATCATGCAATTTAAATCTTTATATATGATTTAGGTTTTGAAAAACCTTCTCAATTAGATTTATGTAGATCTAGAATAGAATAGAATGATTATATCTTATATAAAATATTTTGATAAAATTGTTTCACAAATGGTTCTATTATTTTCATTTCATTTTTTATAAAATATTTTTAAAAATCAAAATTTTATAAGATTTTATTTTAAGGCTATAGTTATTGATAAGTTGAATGGATTCTTCCCCTAAATTATTCATTAAATGCAAAACACTAAAATACTTTTTAAACACTGTTTATTTATCAAAAATAAATTATATAAAAAAATACTTAAAATTATTATCTAACATCCTCCTCAATAAAAGTTTTCGCATCTTCTCCACATTACTCTGAAGAGTTCGACCTAGCTCATCTCGAATTTTATGTTCTTGGATGTATTTTTTCTATCACTGTGAATGGTCCCAAAAAACGATTGTTCATTTTTCTTCTATTTTCAGCTTTTATCAATACTTTTTCTCCAATATCGAAAATCCCTTTTGTTTTTTCTGCCGCTGTATATTGATCATTTGAATATGTGTTATCTTTGCCATACCACTCTTCAACGAAATATTTTCTTTCCGAATATAATTTCCGCTGGACTCCTAACTGTTGTTTTCTGCACCGTAGCATTTATAGTAAATTCGATATCTGGAAGTATTGAGGCCCACGTTTCACCTTTTCTTGACTTTTGAGACGCCATCAGCATCTCTCTTACTGTGCGGAATTGTCTCTCTATCATTCCGTTGCTGATATGATGATAAGAACTTGATACACTTAGAACTGCTTTGACATGGGTTGCAAGCGTCTTCATTTGTGCTGATAGAAAACTTCTTCCATTGTCGACGTGTATTTCCTTTGGAGCTCCAAATATCAAAATCCACTTTTCTTTTAAGGCTTTACATATAGTTTGCTCGTCTTGTCTTGCAATTGGCATTAGTTTTATGTATCGACTGAAATGATCAATAATACCTAAAATATACCTCTTTCCATCTCTGGTCACTGCAAAGGGTCCACACACATCAACAAATATTTTTTCAAATTTCTCTGATGAATGTATCGCAATAGTTTGTTATTTTACTTTTATCGTCATGGTTTTGGTTCTTTTGCAGTCCTCCCAACCGTCAATAACCTCTCTAACATATTCAAACATGCGTGGCATATCGAAATTATGACACAAATATGAAACTACTTTCTCTGCACCCGCGTGTGTCAAAATTTCATGAACCGACATAATAATTCTCTTTGTTTGTTCGCCGGGATTCATGTTTTTTACCACCCAATGGGTTTATCTTTGAGCTATCATTATAATTATTTGAAACACATTCATCATGGTTGTTTAACATTGGGTTTAGAATATTGATTGATCTTACTGTATTTTTTGATGTCTTTGCGTCCTCATGTCTAATTTGACATTGAATGCATTGATCACATTTTGTTCTTGACATTGAATCTGCATTGTTGTGTTCACTACCACGCCTGTATTCGAATTTTATGTCCAATCCACTCAAAAAGTTTAACCAATTCTGAAATTGTGGGGTTATCGGTTTCTTTGAAACCATTAAAAAAGCAATAGCTTTATGGTTCGACCTTAATGTAAATCGTTTTCCGCACAAGTAGTGCCTGAAATAACTACAAAGTAATACATCGCCAGTAATTTCTTGCGAGTGATGCAATAACCAACTTTATGTTTGCTCATTAAATGTGAACCATATGCCACTACAAATTCCTTGCCGAATTCATCTTTTTGAGACAACACAGCCCCAATTGCGTCAGAACTAGCATCTGTGTCCAAAAAAACTACTGCTTCAAATCTGGAAATCTTAACACAGGTGTGTTATTTAAAGCTGTTTTTAAATTCTGAAACGCTTGTTCACACTTATCAGACCATATGATTTTCTTTTCTGTTGTTCCGCACAATTGTTCCAATGGTCTCGAAATGTCGGCATATCCCTTTATAAAGCGACGATAATAATTGCAAAATTCCTAAAAAAATTCTCATTGTTTTGACACATTTTGGTATCTCAAATGTCTGAATAGCCTCAATTTTTGCCGGATCCGTCTGAACGCCCTACTGGTTAATCATATCCTAGAAATTTGATTTCTGATCTAAAAAGCTTACACTTTTATGGGCTTATTTTCAATCCTGCTTTCAGTTTTTTGTTGAGAACCTTTTCTAATACCACATAATTTTCTTCAATACTGCCAGTAAAAATTAAAATATCAAGATAAACCATTGAATGATCAACGTATTTTAGCACTTTTGTCATAAGCTGCTTTAATACCGATTGACATTCCGTTGAAACAAAATTGTCCTTCCCTCGTTGAAAATGCCGTTTTTTCTTGGAACTCCCTGTCAAGTTCGACCAGGTAGTAAGCGTTTCCCAAATTGATTGAGGAAAAATATTTTGATCCCCCAAGTCTATCCATCATTTCTTCAGTATTGGCATCGGGAACGTTGGTCTAACAGTTACTGCATTTAGTTGTCTGAAATTTAGACAAATCCTGATATCCTTCTTTTCCTTTTTCCAAATACAGACCATAGGAGAGTTCCACGCTGAGTTGAATCTACAAATGATATTATTTTCGAGTAGGTTCTTCATTGTCTCATTGATCTTTTCTTCTAAATGAACCGGCTGTCGCTAAGGTTTTACATTAATAATAGTAGTTTGAATTCTGTAATAGTAGTTTGAATTGAAATAGTAGTAGTTTGAATTCTGTGTTTTACCAGATGTGTGCACTCGATATCCGAATTATCTGCCATGAACACATTCTCATATATCTTCACTAACCTGACGAGTTTCTTGTTTTTGTCAATCTTTAACACATTCATTGCCCGATGAAAGCGTTTCTCACTGTTTATAATTCTTCCAAATCTAGCTTCAATTGTGCACAGATTTTTTCTTTCATTGTCTTCTTCTTTCATGGTCTTCTTCCACTTCAACTCTAAATCAAATTTTGCCAAAAGATTAATACCTAAAATCACGTGAGGAACAACTGTATCTGCAACTATGAAACGAATTTTTTCTATTTTCTCATCTACTTGTACAGTCGTCATGATGCTCCCTAAGATATTTAATCTGCTATTGTTTTCGCACCGAAGATGTTCATCTGTTTGTTCTAATTTGATGTCTCCGGGGGATTCATAAACTCTTCGGCTCAAGACATTTACTTTCGCTCCCGTATCCAACAAACATTCATATTTTTGGCCATTAATTCTTATAGACATGCCTGGTCTTCCATCCATTTTGTCAAATGTTATTTCTGATCTTCTTTTTACTCCAATTGCACCAATACCCTGTGTTGTCTGTCCCTCCTGCCATGCTCCTTTAAGAAATTTTAAAACTTTGCTTCGCACCTTCTTGTACCCACTGGCTACGGTTTGGGAATGGTCCTCAGACGTCAACACATGGCTCCAATCACCTCCCCATCTGATGGAGCCCGAACTTTTGGGTCTTCATCTTCAATATCTCTACGTTCACCCATGTTTTTCCTGTAATCGTCCGAAACCTGGTGTTTCCAAATTTCTTCTCCTAAGCTGTTGATAATTTTTCCATTTCTGCTCATTCCATGAACTCTTTCTTTTCTAACAAATCCAACATTCCTGATTCTGTGCCACAGTATGTTTAGACATGACCAAAACTCCCACATTTGAAACATTTTGTGTGTTGGGCAAGTTCTTCGGATGTGACCTATTCTTCCGCATCCATGAAATATTCGTTCTTTTCTTTCTGACTGTGCCTATCTTCTCTTCTTCTCTACGCATTTCGGAAACAACTTTAATAGTTTCCTTGATGGTCCGCTATCTGGTCTGATATCTTTTGAAGTCTGATTTCTTCTTTGACCTTTTTGTAACAATTCGACGAGAAGGAATTTCTTATCTAACTTCAGTGCTAATATCCTCTCCACCAATTCTTCGGCCTTATTGAAAAATACTTCGAAATCTTCTTCTCCTTGTCTAAAATTCACTTTTGGATGTGCGAAGGCCAAGCGAAGTCATTCTTCAAACTCTGAGTCTTTCCCTGATATATGATTCTTCTGGTCTGGATGAATCATCTTCTGAATCATAATCTGAAAAGTCTCTGGAATGAATCTTTCCAGTAATGATGTAGGTATGGTCGCCATGATAGGTTGAATGGATTCTTCCCCTAAATTATTCATTAAATGCAAAACACTAAACTACTTTTTAAAAACTGTTTATTTATCAAGAATCAATTATATAAACAAATAATTTAAATTATTATCTAATAGTTATTATTTAGAGAAAAA
This sequence comes from Bipalium vagum, assembly GCA_037834085.1. NCBI lineage: Eukaryota > Metazoa > Platyhelminthes > Tricladida > Geoplanidae > Bipalium > Bipalium vagum. The sequence goes on along the minus strand of JBBMKC010088242.1, from coordinate 3,364 downwards.
AGTTTCCAGAATTTAATTTTTTATCACCTTCAATAGCAAAATATTACTTCTTTATCTAACCTCACCAAGATTACTTTCAAGATGTAATTTTCATATTTGTCTGTTTAATTTCTGAGTTTTAATTGCATTTTGAGACCGTTCCAAGATCCTTCAATTGTATTTATATTGAACCAATTTATTGGGGGTTTTTAATGACTTGGGATGATTAACGGTCTCATGTTAGTATTCGTTTTCATTTTCAGATATCAGTATAGAATATTGATCCTGACATGAAATTTAATTTATTTTACAAATAATATGTTATTTTAAAATATTAATATTTGTCTATCAAATTTAAATGTCAGAATGATATGTTTAAAAATTCTTCTTTAGTTAATCTACATTGCAAAATCTTGAAAAATGAAGAAAAAAGCAGAATTTGCGGGAAGTTTTGTTAGGGTACTTTTCCTTTAAGAAGACTGCTGCAGAGAGTCACCTTTTATTAGAGTGAATATATGAGAAAGATGCTTTGTCAAAAACACAATGTTTTGAATGGTTTCATCGGTTCAAAAATGATGATCGATTTGGGCGCCCAAAAAAGTTTGATGATGAAGAATTTAAGATTAGCTCAGCCAAGATTCATGTTAAACGCAAGACCAAATGTCAATATGCTTGGGAGTCGATCGTTTTACTCTGGCCAAACACTTTCAGAAATTCAGAAACTAGGAAAATTGGTGCCATATTAATTGAGACAGAGAGACGTAGAACGTCGTTTGTGTATCTGTGCATGATTGATTCAACAATTTTACATATTATTTCACCCGCCGTACTCCCCAGATATAGCTCTTTTGGATTATCACAATATTCCGTTCCATGTCGCATAGTGACCAGCCGATTTGTTCTTATGATGACACCATAAAATGGCTCAATTCTTGGATATCCTTAAAAAATCAGGAATTTTTTCAAAATTAAATCCGTAGCCTTCCTGAAAGATGGGTGCAAGTAGTAGTAAATGATGGAAAATACTTCTAACAAAAATGTGTTTAACTCATATAATAAATATTATTAACTTTAGTTTTTTCTTCTTAATTATTTCTTCAAAAAATTCCGGTTGTTTATTCATACACCTAATATTTTTGCTAAGGAATCGGTTGAATGATCAAGTACCACAATAAAAAAAATACATTTTTCTTCTGAATCCGTTCGATACCACATATAACCCAGACACCGTTAGCCTGATTTCCTTGATAATATCGTTTCTTTTATCCGTTTGAGGAATTATTTATTATTTTAATATTAGAAAATGACTTAGATTAATAAGATTTAAATAAAATAATTACTATTTAGATTTTAATTTTTATATATATAAACAAAAATTTCGTTGTAAAAATGCTAAATATAATATTTCTTTTAATTGAGATTTAAATCTTTATAGGATCTTAACAAATTGTTTATAAAATTATTTTATAAGTTTCGAAATTAAATCGAGTTTTAAGTTTAATCCTTTTTAATCTTTGTTTCAAGTTGTTTCTTTAACACATTTAAAAAAATTAAAATTAACAACATCTAAATCATCAATAGGATTTTCAATCTAACTTATTTCTAACTTATTCCTATTTATAACATCTTTTATTATATCTTTGGTTACATTTTAAAATCTACAATTTCATTCTTCTAAAATATTATTTTCATAATAATAATAATAATAATAATAATAATAATAATTATTATTATTATCAAGTTTATCATCATATTGATATGTATATTCTGTATAACATTTTTCTATTAATTAAATATTAAGTTAAAAGAATTAATAAATCATATCTTTAGAAAAATATCAGACGAAAACAGTGCCATTTCTAGATCTTATGAAAGAGAAAGGGAACAAAAAAAGACCAGTATATATATATAGAAAAGATACGGATACAGGACAGTATATACTTTAAACAATAGTTTCTGCAAAGAAAAATATAAAAGTGGCTTAATAAAAAGTTTAATTCAGAGTATGCTCACTAAAATCAAACTATAAAGAAATAGATAAACAGCTGGACATTATTAAAGAAAGGTTAACAAAGGACGCATATCAAGGTAGAAATATATTGAAAAGATCTGAAAATTAATGACAAATAAAGTGACGAAAGCGATTCAAAATTAAAAGAAAATAAAAATGAGTACAAACAGGTACTAATAATACCATTTCAGCAGGATTTACAGCCTTCAAAATATGTTTTCATTTTTAAAATAAATATTAAAGTTATTTCAAAAAGAATACTTAATATTTTACACTTATATTAAATTAATGTTTTAAATATTATAAACTTTTAAATTAATAGTACAACTATTTTTTTTTATTACTAATGTTTCTTTTCTTTTGGATTCTCACTCGCATTATCTTCTAATTTCATAAAATAATAATACTCTTGATGCAGATTTTAGCAAAATAAACTCAATAAAATAATTTTCTGTTGATATTACATATTATAAAAACTCCGAAAGGACTTTTTAAACACTCTGTGTATTAAAGAACATTATGGATAATTTTTTTTGTAATTTTAAAATAAAAAAATAATTTTTATCTCGAAAAACCTACAAAGTCTTGATATATATATAAAATTTTGCGTGTTCAAAAATGTTTTTTAAAAAGCGTGTACTTAAAAAATAATTGTTCACTAGATTAAAATTATTAAATGATAACGCTGTGAACGCTTATTTGGAATACAGAAAGAATTATTTAAAATTGGAAAAAAACAATTTGCACTTAGATTTTTAATCGAATGTCGATTTCGCAAATTAACACCAAAATTCATTAGTAAATTGAAAATATCAGATTTATTAACAATTGAAGATCGGTTGCAAGTTCGCAAGAAATGATTGAATAGAAGAATAGAGGAACTGAGAATAGAAAGGAAAACGATAATGTGCAAATTATTCAATATCAGGCAAGAATTGTTCAAATTAACTGGTGACAATTGGTTCAAAATATTTATCAGTTGTATCATTGAAGAATCAAAATACAAAATTAAATAAGTCAGATCTAAACATTTAAAGAAATTAAAAGATCTAATGAATAAAAAAGGTTATAATGAGTTTAATGTAGAAAATACAGTCATTAATCTCTCAAACATTCAATTATCAAAAGAGGAACTAAAAATTCTTAAATATGGACCAAATCATGGAATAAAGACAACAATCAATCCAGTCAAATTGAAAGCTAAAATAGAAAAAATAGAAACTATATTGAATAATGTGGAAATGAAGGGTAGTATAGTTGATGACAAGATCAATATTTTAAATTAAGCAACAGAAATGTATTTGAAAAAGAATAAGTATATGAGAAAAAGTGAAGAGCAGATTTTGAAAAATCTAAACAAAAAAAGTATTATAA
>JBBMKC010088131.1:0-16886 GCA_037834085.1 Bipalium vagum | reverse complement strand
CTTATCTCACTTTTTTGCCAATAAATCAAAAAAGTTTTACAGTGACGGAATTTTGGCTTTACCAAAAAAATGGCAAGCCATTGTCAATCAAAATGGTAATTATGTAATTTAATAACTTTTTCAATTCGACTTTATTTTTCTAACTTTTTCATTTTACCAAATCGGCTGAAAATTTTTAGACTACCCAATATTATTAATATTGTACAAGTTTTAATTTTTCAGTTCCATCAATTTTTATGGTGCATGTATGAAAATAGAAAATCAATATGAATACTTTAAGTATATTTTATAGTATTACTTCAAAAAGGTTTAAGAAGTTTATGACAAAGGTAGTAACACATTGTATTTGACCAAGTTAACTTAGATTTTTCGTTCTTGAGATTAATCTTTTCAAGATACATCGCGTTTTAGTAGGTAAATGAAAAATAATGTAGAATAAATAAAGATCATAGTGGAAACTGACCAACATATTATCCTTTGTGAGACAGCACAGACATTTAATTACTATTGATCATTACTTGAAATACCTAGGATATTCCAAAAACTGAAGGAGGTTCATTTAGTATAATAAACTATCATTTGTAACATATTCCTTAAACATTTAAAACAATCAATTTCTGGAAAACCTGAAAATTTTCATTTGTGCTGAAAAATAAATTGCCCATAATAGCGTTCAAGATAAAAGGTCATGGTCTAAGCCAGTTACACCAACTCAAGCAAACTTAGAACCCGATTTACAACAATAATGATTGTTATCCGTATAACGATTACAACGGAAATTTGTACTTCGAGATCGTACTACCTGAAAAAGCAATTTATTCCAATGCATACTGCCAGCATTTATTAAAATTAAATTGCTTACAAAAGAGCATCCAGATTTAGTAAATAGTAAATATTTGTTTCATTACTTTCTGAAACTTTACTTGTCAGAAATTGGTTGGACTTGCCATATATTACTGAGTCTTTAACATGTAAAATCAAATTTAGCCTATTTCTTTTGTATATAGATTCTTATTATATACATTTTTTTGTACATTACAGCCCAAAAGTATTAGGCAGGTACTAACAATTTTAAATATAACATGAATAGACCATATTGGCAAGGATCTATTTTATTCAAGATTATACAAATACTAGGTTACTTATGTTCGTTTGCAAATGTCTTATAATGATATGATAACTGTATCTAAAGATTTTAAAGTCTACGTACTTGATATCAATCAAATATACTTTTATGAGTTGATTTTTTTAAATCTCTTGGACAGCTTTGGGACAGATCAAGAATATACGAGGAAGTTGTTCCTTTATAATATTAGGACCTTAAAGTTATCAGAGACAACTTTTGCACGGTATCTTTGTGAAAGCTGTTTCATTTCCCTTCTCCATACATCTTTCATAAAATAAAAAAACTTTAGAAAATGATAGCAACAGAAAATATAAGTGCTTGGTTGATTTTAATATTTCGGAAGTTTCTAAAATGTTGACTTAATATTAATTTTTCTTGTCAAGTGTAAAACCAAACATAAAAATTCACATTAAATTCTTTTTATCGCTTCTTAAAGAGGAAAAGATCAAAAAAAGTTTTTTTCTTAATTTCAGTTTGAAAATTTTTAAGCGATTTTTTTGTTCATTTTTTGGATTATTTTTTCATTTTTTTAATCAAACAGATTCCCTAAATTTTTTAAAGGAAAAATGAAAAAATATATTAGGAAGTTCTGTCTCAATTTTGTTATGTCACAAAAATTTATTTTGTTTAAATAATGTCACAATTAAATTTTTATATAAATATATTTATATTCGATTTAGAGAAGAATATCTGAGATCTAATTTTAAATAAATATTATTTCGAGTATAATTAAATTCCATAAAGCCAATTTTATGAAAAATCCTACAAAGTAATTTAATTAATTATTCATTAAAATTTAGAAATTAATATTGTGAAATTTTAATAAATTAAATTTTAAAAATTTCATTATTCTAAATTATCTGAATTATGGTGGAAATAATAATCAATTTATTTGCTAGTTTACTTTAAAATATATTATTTTGTTTCTTTCTATGTAGCCAATGATAATCTTTTGCATTTCAAATAAAACAATAATACATGATAAATAATAATAATTATTATTATTATTACAATACGAAATTATTTTGATGTCAACCTTATACCATAATCGCCGATCTCTTCTTATTATTATTATTATTATTATTATTATTATTATTATTATTATTATTATTATTTATTAATCTTATTACCTATAACGAACTATTTCCGTGCTTCACATAGGTATTAACTTCGTACTAATTTAGACTTCTAAAATAAAAATATTAAATTTAACTCATATTATAAATATATTTATTCAAATTTATACTATTAAATGGTGTCACTAATATTTTAAATGAAAACACCATTAAGAGTTATCCATTCATTTATTGTTTTATTATATAAAAAATGATAGAACAATATTTTAGATAAATAACTTGTTCTACGTTTTTAAGGAAGTTTGAAATGAATTTCTATTTGTTATATGAACAATAATTTCACGTACCTTTTAAAGTTTAATTAATAAAATTCTAAAATTTCCAGAAAATAATTTTCTTTATACAGCACATTATTAATAAATTATAAATGACAGTCAGATATAATTAAAAATTAATTCAAATTGTCTTGTCAATTCTAAAGTGGATTCATTTTATATTTCCAACCCAAAATATTATCTTCGACTGAAAATTTTTTAAAACATCTATATGAAATTAATTTTAATTAAAATCCACAGAGTAATTGTTAATAATAAAAATGAAATTGTTTTAATTTTATGAAATAATGAGTAATTGTAAATGTTTTGAATCAATTAAAATTTAGATATTCTCATTTTCAATAAAAACTCACCGCCAAAAAAATAAAACTGATCAAATAAAATTATTAAATATATTATTATGTTATATATAATAGACCAAATTGCATGACTAATAAATTTTTTTGGAAAAAAGCAGAGATGTCAATAGTGAGTCATATCACCATGTCTTACGACTCAATCTTGGATTCTTCTTGACATATTATTAATATATAAATATATATTAATATATATTGGCATATAATATAATTAGATTTATTTTCATTTGAAGTATGTTGTTACAAATTTGTTGAAGTAAACGTTTTCAGAAATCAGAAATGGAAAAAATAAATTGGCCAGTATTTAAGTCAGATGTGGTCTACTCTTGGAACTCCTAAATCATTGAACGAATTAAAAAATCAGCTTCAAAAATAATGAACAACATACCTTAATGAGAAATAAATCTTCTAACTAATAATATACTAAGAAGAATTCTAAATTATATAGTAAGACTTGGTGACATGACTTGATATTGACATCTCTATGTGTTTTCCATAAGAATTTATCTATTTCATGTAATTTTATCAAATATATTTGATACGTTTACTAAATGTTTATTTTTAAATATTCTTTGCAAAAATCTTTTTAACGATGTATCTATGGGTTAGGGAATAAAATAAATATTATATAATACGAATTTTTTTAAAAAGTTTACATATTCTTTGAAAGAAAACTCTTATTTTATTTTATAATTATAAATATATTTTTGATTATACTTGTTAAAAATATTGGGATTTAAAAAACTAAAGAATTTTTCTTATTAAAAAAAGGAAAATGTGTATAATTATAACATAACATTTTTTATTTGCATATAAATAATTTTTAGAAAAATTTCTTTTTCTACTTTAATCATGCTAATATTTTACATTCATTAAATTCCCTAAACAAAAAATGTTCACAATTCTATACTTTTACTTCTGTGATTTTATAATTTTTCTGCAAAGAAATAAGCTCATAAAAATATGCAAAATTATCATAAATTCGAAGGAATGATATTTTGCAAAATAATTTAGAATTTAATAAAAACAATATTTTACTTTCTTAAAGAAATTTTTCTTATTAAATCTAAATAATGCCTAAAATAGTAAAAAAAATATTTTATACATTTTTAACTGTATATTTTTTAATGTTATTATTTAAAACAAAAACTTTAAAACATTTAATCAAAGGAATGAAAACATTTTTAACATAATTAAAGTAAAAATATATTTTTGTTTAAATTTTAAAGCTAAATAATACTTTAGAATTTTAATGATTTTTTTTATATTTTATCATTAAAATTTATAAATATAAATAATAATCAATTTGTGAAAAATAGCCTTCAAAAGAATTGACCAACAAATTATATAAATTAACAAATAATTTATAAATCCAAAATTTTCTTTGTTTTTGAAGATTAAAAATTATTTAATTCAGTGAACTTAATTTTATTATTTAAAAAATTATAAAATTTTTGAAATGATAAAGACCAAACATATTATCGAAAGTGAAAATTAAATTAAAAAATGAATGAAGTTGAAGTAACAATAAAAAGATTTTTGTGATATAAAACGTGTGTCCAATAAGTTTCAGGAATGGAGCCATAAAAATAAATTGAACAACCAAAATAATAAAATTTTTGTTTTATCTAAAAAATAAATATATGCCTACACGTCTATTTTAATTTCAAGATCATACACTCACGCGGTTAGTTTTAAAAAATAATTTTAAAAATACTGTTAATTTATCAATTTCGATTTAAAGGATGGATGAAATTTTAGAGTAGAGGATATGTCTCAACTTTTACTTTAAACTCGCCAGAAAAGTAACCGAGATACATAAAAAGTTGGCACACGCTATAGGCGATTCTAGCATGAATCAAGTGCTTTTGAGTGGTTTTCACGATTCAAAAATGGCCGTATATCAGTAAATGATAATGAACGACCAGGACGACCGATTTCAATGGGAACTCCAGAAGGAGTAACACAAATTATCAATTTATCATGGGTCTATGGCTATGACCCAGAAACAAAAAGCTAGTCACTCGAATAGAAGGAATTAAATGAACCAAAATCCAAAAACGCAAGGATACCCAAGTCAAAAAACAAGGTATTTTTGTTACTTATTTTGATAATGAGGGATTGGTTCATTATGAATACCTATCGGAAGGCACTTCAGTAAATCAGGAAGTGTATTTGGGCATTCTACGCCGATTAAGAGAGATTATTCGTCAAAAAAGATCGGAAAATGAGGAAAATGTGATAATGTCCACTCTTATTGTGCAGATTCTATCTTGACATTTATGACAACAAATAAAACTCAAATTCTTCCATAGGCACCGTATTCTCCAGACCTGGCTCCGTATTATTAGCAATTCCTAAAAGTTAATATAAAAAATGTTTCTTGTCATGGGAGAAGTGATGGCACAAGTGCATAGTACGACAGGAGACTATTTTAAAAAATATGAAAAAATAAATGTATTTTGTGTGCATATTTTTTATAGCTCCATTCCGGGAATTTATGGGACACACCTTGTATATATTAATTATTTTTATTTTTAAAAATTTATGAAAATTCTCATCCAAATATTTTCTTAATTAAATAAATTGGTACGTATAAGTGATAAATATATGAAGAAATAAAGAGAAAGTTAATTTGGAGTGTAAAAATAAACAACATTTCCGTTAACATAATTAAAGAAGGAAATTGTGAAGACTTGTTTATTTTTCTTATACCTCAATACATATGTAACGTGAATATAAGAAGACGAAAGATGTTTAGATGGAAATCAAATTATCTTTTTGTGGTTAAATAAATATTGGCTAAAATGGTTAAAACATCGGAATTTAAGGCAACTAAAAATGTATGATCATTTCAAACAATTCATTAATTTTATTTATTTATTTTATTCTTTGACCTATTTCTGAGTGCGTGAACTTTCATTCGTTTTTCTATATCAATTTTTTATTTATAAATTTCAAATAAAAATAATTCTTTGTTTGAATTTTCTATAGTGCTATAAAAAAGAGCATAATTGATAAATATTGAAAATATCAATAGAAATTTTCAAGAAATAATAAGATTTCTTTCTTAGTATTTAAGAGTTTATTTCTCTTCGAAAACAGCGATAGTTAAAGCATGGTATCCTTTTAATTTAATTAAGGAACTTTATTTTATGTGATATTTTTCTCTTTGAACTTTTGTCAAACAAATAAATTTCTCAAATAATTGAGTCAAATAATATGACATTTTTTGAGATCAGAGTGAACTTAGTCTCCATGATTTACATTTTATTATTTAGATCATTTGAGGTTGGTAATTGATATTATTATATACAGAGTCGCTTGAAGACAGACGGGGAATAATTATCATTGCTTATCAAAAGAATAAAAGACTTGCTTGTCCGACTAATTAAATAATTTAATTAATTAGACTTTGGTTTAATTTCTTGTAGGTGTTTTAAGAATATTACTATAATAATAACATTAATAATAATGTTCCAATGTTTTAGTATCTTCCACATTTATAAACATAATAGTAAAAAGAAAGAAAATTCCGAAAAATTATTAATTTTAAAAAATATATAATATAATATTTCAGGATTTTTTAAAGGATATTTTTTACTTTATATGTTCTTATGATATTTAATGAATGGCACAGTATTTTAGACGTGTTGTGGGATCAATAAAGTTTATTGTGTCTGTGTGTATTAATCTGTATAGGGATTGGTTAGGCTAAGCTCACGGAAATATTTGAGTGCAGTAACGAGTCTGGTTAATAAACTGTACCATAATGAAAAATGACACCACCACATTTCAGAACAAAATTGAAAATCTTAATTTTGAATTAATTTTGTCTTTCATTAAGAATAAAATATTGGATTATTACAATTAATTAATTAATTAATTACCTTAAAAGTATTTTTGAACTGATTTCATTACGATAGATTCCTACATAAAAAATTCCAAAATGTTTAATATTTAGCAAAAAAGATTTCACAGCAGTATTTTATAAATTATATATCCATTATTTATTTATTTATTTATATTATTATACTTGGTAAAGATTTTCTGTATTTAATGCTTAGATTTATGGGCAAAATAAACAGGAAGAAACTTTAGCTTTATTAACTGTAAGTTTTTGGTCAGAACTGAGACAAATAAACTTTTTGCAATAAGTTTTTTCACAAAAAATAAACGATTTTTAATTTCGGCTCTAGATAATTTTAGAGAAAAAGAAATAAAAATTTTATAACAGAGTGCATTAAGATCAGATTCGATCTTCCTAAATGAGATAATCATCAACGTTCTTTAATAAAAAATGTTCATGCAATTATCCAATTGTTCTTCTAATGCTTCTCTAACCGCTCATCTCCGACTTATCAAACAGAAATAATTCTAAGACTGCTTTTTATAACCTCAAAGAAACGGTAAATTGATAGAAACTATAGTTTAAAAATTTTCTTATTATTAATATTAAGAATTATAATCTTTATATGTATATTTTTGGAATTTTTTTTATTACGAATGTCTTACAATTCTTAATCTAGAGGTACTTACCTTATGTGATTACTTTTCTGAAGAGATATAAAATCTTCCATAGAAGACAATAATTGTTAGATTATTATCGCATTGTCACTATAGATGAAAAATGGATCTATTTAATTAATCAAGGAAACAGTAAATGTTGGATGTTACATGACCAACCTCCTGCATTTTGTGTTCAAAAGAGTCGATTCTGAAAAAACTTATGACAAGTGTTTGGTGGAATTATGAGGATGCAATTCATTTTGAGTTTGTACCACATGGTTGTACTGTGAATACTGAGCTTTACAATAAATGGGATTGAACTCTTGCTTCATCTTCTTTATAGTCCAGAATTGGCACTCTTAGAATTTGGATAGTTTAGATTGGTGGAACACTTTTTGAGATTTCAGCGGTTTGTTAATCTTGAAGGAGTAGAGAATTTGTGGAATAATCTTTAATTCAAATTCTATAGGATTATAATAATTTGTGTGAATTCTGAATTCAGGGAAACCTTTGAAACAACCTAATATTTACATTAATAAAAAATATAAAGTTAAGCTGAATTAAATGTTGAAGATAAATTTTATAAAATAATTTTAAAATTGAATTAATATAATTTTATTTATATTTAAAAATCCAAGATTATTTTATTTCATAATATATCTTATGTACAATTATTTTTATATAATATATATTAAGATGTAAAAAGAATAGCATTTGAAGATCTAAGTAGTTTAAAAGATAAATAATTTTAAATATAAAAAATTTAAATAATATAAATATATAATAATAAATATTTATACAGTTTATTCTTTACATTGAAACTAATATTTTTAATAATATTTAATAATTTATAATTTCGTTGTTTAATGCAAATGATAAAATATTTATTATTATATTATGAAAAAAACAAGACCGCAGCAATATTAATAAATTAACATTTGGCTTTGTACATTGACAACTGGGGAAAAATAAATAAAGCTTAGGAAATTCTTTTAATTATGTGTTTGATGGGGTAAATGTTTATGTGATGATTATATTTACATTAATTAAAATATTCAAGCTACTCTTTATAAATAAATTTACAGATATTACTAACGTTAAGCTTGATCAATGTGAAATAGTTTTTTCTCAATTTTTGTTTTATTTATTTTATTTTATTTTAAAAATTATCTTGAATTATACTCATTATTAATAAGAAAATTTAATATTTAAATTATTTTCAAATATTGTAGAAAAAGAAAAATGATAATTTAAACAAAGTGTAAAGATTTCCATGATAATTAATTCAAAAAATAATTGTTATATTTTGAGATGGAAAAATTCTACCTCCGTATAATAGCTTGAGTTCAGACAAGAAAATTATAAACTTAGAATAAATATTTCTCTTTATCTAGAGCTTATTGTTAAACTTTTTTTATTTTTCGAAAATATATTCATATTTTAATAATATAAATCATTTTATTAAAATATAAAATAATTTTCTTGATATTTCCAGAATACTTTACCTAAAAGTATTTTCATATTTTGTCTGAATCGTAAAATGCAACACTGAATACACATAATACTTCATGAATAAAATAATACCAAACTTTCAATTTATAATAAAATAATATTAATAATTAAAAAAATCAATTTCATTATTTTACAACCTTTAATATTATGTTATGTAGAAAAAATTTGAAATTAAAAAAAAATATATTTTTCTTTAAATATTAAAAGAAACGTTGTCTGATATATTATGAAAACATTCATAATTTATTTATGCAAAATAATGTCTTTCGAAACTGATATTTATAAAAGAAAATCAAAATATTTTCATTGAAATATTCCATTTAATTATATAATATTATTTCAAAATCAATTACAAAAATAAATTAAAAATAAAACATTTCAATAAAAATTAAAATAGTGTTTATTTTAAATTTTTTTTAAAAAAATTGTAAAATCCGAATTTGATTAAATATACATATAAATAAAATCAGTGGTTAAAATTTTATAAAATTAATTAAATTTATTGTTGAAGATTAAGAATTTTAACATTTATTATTTGTGATTCTGTTATTAATGTTTCATTTAAAAATTAATTATTAATAAAGAGTTTTATCTAAAAAGTAATCAGAGATCATTTTTGGATTAGGTTTTTGTACTTGGTAATATTATTAAAATTAATTATTTAAAAATCAATTAGATAATTAAAAAGAACAATTTCATAAATAATATCAATAAAAATAACTTTCATCTAAAAAACAACGAAAATTGTAATGCTATTTAATTCGGGTGTTTATTAATAAATTACTAATAATAATTATTATTAAATTATTAATTTATATTAAATTTGTTAGCAGCTATTTCAACAAAGTCACTCATAGTTTCAAAAATTTTATTATTCCAATAAAAATAAAAATACTTAAACAAATTTCTTAAATTAATTAATTTAAATAAAGTGTCTCTTATTATTTTTTAAAAAAGATATTTTAAAATTAAATTAATATATTAAAATTAACTAATACATTAAAATAATGAATATCCATATTGGATTTTAAAAAGGACACTATAAAAATTTTAAAATTCAAAAATATGTTCAAATACTCCCAAAATTGATTATAAATTTATATTAAATTGATTATAAATTTATATTAAATTGATTATATTATATTTATATTATATTGCATAATTTGTTTATCATTTTTGACAACTTAATAGTCTCACTTGAAATTTACAACAATTAAAAGTTGACTTGATAAGCACAAATATATTAGCACAATTTTATAATTTATATAATTACTAATATTCAATATCAAAGAAGGATTTGGATTAAAATAAACTAGAATATTTTTTCATCCCACTTTCACTCGACAATCTTCCAAAACAATGTCGTGGTTATGTAGATTATTTCTAGCGTTGTCACCTCTTTCGGACGACCTTATTGCTGTTATTCGACTGTGCTTAATCGGCCACGTTTGAATTCAACGAACCAGTGTTTCCCTCTAAAATTTGATGAAGCAAATTCATCGAAATGTTTCTTGAGCTTTCCTGATGTTCTTGTGTTCGTTTTCCCTTTTACAAAATAATATTTAATCAATATACAAAACTCAATTTTATTTATTTTTTAAAGAATTAAAAAGTTGCTTATTTCAAATGATTTAACAAAATCTTAAAAAAATTATATTATTAAATTGAATGATTGTACTTCTCAATAATAAAGTTTATTTTATTGTTATGACGACACCAGTTAGTCAGGTATCTTACTTATCAATCCAACCACGTTTATCTCAGACGTTACAACGTACGTGTTATTTGGTACAATTAATAAATGTCTTTCGTAATGGAAAATTTAAAATTTTCAAAGCTATCAAAATTAACTAGATTTTGGTATTCAGCCAAAAAACAAATGATTTCTATTCTGATGGCATTAATTATTTGGTTTTATCATAAGTAATTGAAATCCTTAATATCATGACTTACGATCTACAAATATTTTAAAAAGGAATTACCAAGACAAATAATATATTAACAATACGTGAATTTTGTGCATCGTTTGGTATGTTTAAGTATATTAAATATACAGAGTGGGGTGCTAGAATCCGGACAAAATACATTTTATTGACAAAGTTATATTTCATCATAGCAAAAAAATAAAATAAAATACTAACATAATTTTTTTATTTATAATATACTAAGTAGTTTGAAAAGTCCCTGGACTAACAAAGAAAAACAATTTTTTAAAACATGAAAAAGTTTTATCATTTAATGTAGTCCCCTTTTAGGAGGAGGAAGCTTTTTGATATCCTCTAAAAATAAGAATTCTCCAACCGGTCAAAATATGCTGTAGTTTTACCATTTGTGTAAAATACTTTACCAGAGATTCATCTTATGAAGTTTGAGAATAAAAGTCGCTAGGTTCTAATTCCGGAGAATGCGATGGATGTAGCGCAATTCATGTTTTTTAGCTGTTGAAATAACACTTCGATGAGGTAGTATATTTTCATGATGAAATAACACCTTTCTTGTTAAACTTATTCTTTTTTTTACGATTATTCTACTTAATTGATCCAAAAATGCTTCATAATATTGTCTCATTATTGTTTTCCATTTTTCAAGAAAATCAATGAATAGTATTTCATGGGCGTCTCAAAAAACAGTTGCCCTATACTTTCTACCTGACTGCTGTGATTTTTCCGGTGTGTAGCACTTTCGACGGGCCCTACCCATTATTGACTGTCGTGAATATTTCGGTGTGTAGTTATGTATCCACGTTTCATCAACAGTTATATAAAGACAGAGAAATTCATTTGGATTTCCGTTAAATACGCTAAAATACAGCTTTGAATCATTAACTCGTTGTTTTTGATCGATTGTCGCAAAGTAAATACGCGGCACTCACTTTGTGACAAGCTTTTTCATTTCCAATTCATCGTGAATTATTATTTAATACTATTGACTGATATCTTTGCGAGGTTAGATATCTGGCGGACTTTGATTTTTCGATCGTTCATAATTGCTTCATGGATTTTTTCAATGTTCTCTGGCACAACACTTCAATTTTGACGACCGCTTCATTCAGCATTATCTGTGCTTATACAACCGTGTTTAAAGTCAGCGAACCAATTTTTTACCGTTGAATACGAAGGAATAGAATCACAATCATATTTATTCATTTTTTCTTGTGATTCTTTTGGTGTTTTCTTTCATAAAAAATAATGCTTTATCAATATGCGGAATTCACCTTTTTCCATCTAAAACTCAAAACTAAGTGTGTAATTTTTATGTTAGTGGATAATTTAAACAAATTCAGACTGCATTAAAATTAAAATTTCATAGTTTAAAAGAATGAACTTTTCATAAATTTTTTAATATTAGCGTTTTACCATGTTCGGGCCAGGGACTTTACGACCTACTTACTATTTGCTCAACCTTGTATTCAATAAAGTCACCACTTGCCGTTATCACCTGCTCAATTCTTTTTCTAAAGCTCGAGCATGCTTTCTTAAGATGCTCATGGTTAATTATTTTGAATTCGGCATCAATAACAGCCCAAAGAGAATCGGTATTATTATGCCGGAACTTATTAGTCTTTCTTTCAATTACGCCCCACAAATGATAGTCCATGGGGTTTAGATCTGGATTGTTAGAAAGCCATAAATCCTTTGACTAAAACATATCAACATTGTTTGCAAGCCAGAATAAGAAGAATATGAAGAATAATAAGATTTTTATTAAGTCATCTTTTTTAATTAAATATTGATTGGTTAATAATAGAATCATTTTAAACTAATTTATATCGTTAAAATTACTCGTAACGGAAAATATTTTATTTCAAAAAAAATTTATTGTGAATAATTAAAACAAAAATGGTTTGATCTTTTCTTTCATATGATACGAATTTTGGTATTAGCAGAAAGTAATGTCAGTTTCCAATGGTACTTACCCTTCTAACTTGTTTATTTTCCTAATGAAAAGCAATTGTTATTTACTTTGTAGCAAATGTTTATAAAGTTGTCTAGGCAATATATATCAATTTTTATTGATCAAGAAAGCCAGACGTTCGGTTTTCTATGTTCTGAAAGACAGTTAGACAGAAGAAAGATAGAACTGATTATAGCTTTCATTGATAAATGATTTAAGTGAACACTGAATAAATGAAAAGTAAAATCGACGTTTTCAAATGGATTATGCGAGCTCCAAAGTAAAATGAAAATGAGCCTCAGAAGTTTTCATTTAGTTATCTGTTTGTTTTAACGAGACAAAAAAGATTGCGATTTTTTTAATTTTATAAGCCTCTGCTCTCCGTTCGTTATTCAACAAATATAAATCAGTGTACAACAGAATTGGAAAAGTAATTACAGAAGTAAAATTAAAATAAAAGAATTATTTTTCTTAGGAAAATTAGAAAAATATTTGAAAAATTTCTAACTTGAAGTTTTCATTTTTCATTTAAATTTTTTTATTTTTTATTTTTTTTAGAATATTTTATACTTATTAAAAATATTAAAAATAATTTTACTCATTTTGATAACCCATGTTCAATATATGTTCAATTAATTCCTTTTGATAATCATCTAATTCCTTAGACCTGATAATGATAGATTTTCTGTAATGGACTTTCCTCCAGAAAAGATATGGAATATTCCATCTTAATCCACGCTTGATAGTTTGAATAAAATTCTATCGATAGTTGAATAAATTCGTTCATCTTTATTGATTTTAAACCTATCAAATTAATCTTAGTTTTTTATTGTTATATTTTTCAAAAATAAATAATAAAAACAAAATTTTTTTTCATCGGTTATTATTAAATTTCATCTGTAAATTGTCAGATTTTGTAGTTAGTCTCATTTTATTTATTGATTGCTACTACTACTAGGTGGTATTTGTACTATCAATTTAAGGTTTTCATTTACCTATTATCACTTCATATAATAGATATATCCATCGTTGACAATGGTTTTTCTGATCATTGAGAAAGCTCATGAATTACGTTATAAGAAAACTTTTTGTTTTGTGGCTGCTCAGTTTGTGTTGAAATTTTCAACTCTTGATTTGAGTTGATCTTTAGTTTTTCAACATCTCTCGGCTGGAAGTCGTAGGATATCTACCTTTAATAAATTGAAACAATCGAGACCAAAAATCAAAAATCTCGCTCATTTTGTTGTATATTTTTAATTTCATTTTGAATTTTACTATTGATCATACCTCAATATCAGTATTAAAAATTAGGGTCTTCATAATTTTAGTTTTTGTATAATTTTGATATTCGCATGTACTCAATAATTATTTTTAAGATAAATGGTTTTTTCTTTTGTTAAAAAAATAATTTTTAAATTTAGAAAAAATAATTAAAATTTAATTAAAAAATATATTGAATATTTAAATGTTACAATCTTAACTTAGTTAGAAGTAACTTTAGGTCCAACTCTGACGTCTCAATATTCATCCTTGTGTCCGCCAGCTCTTATATTTCACTGTCACTATTAATTCAAATCCTTACTTGAATCAAAATAACCACTATAAACCTTATTCTTCTAAAAATGAATGAAAACAATCACTATAAAATTTATCTTATATATGCGCAAATGAATCAAAGTAATCAAAATGAAACTTTATTTATAACAATGGCACAACTCACAAAGTTTGAAATCGCAACAATTAATTTATCAATAAATAATAATAAATCTAGGAATGCATCTCAATCGAATTATTATGTTTAAGAAAACTATTAAAAGAAAAACTATATTAAGAAAACTATAATAAAAGTAATACCAATTTTTAACCAAAATAACAAATCAAGAATGTCTTACCGATAGTGTCCAATCAGTTCCTGGGTCGCTCCCTAGACTTCTTACGGTCGCCTATGGATTCCCAAACTCAATGGGACTCATTTGAAAAAAAAATAATAAACTACACTGAATTTTCAAAATTTTCGATGAACTTTAACAAATTTCCTAAACTAAAAAAAAAATCTCTTACATTCTTTTTCTGTCCGACTATTGTGGGAATGTTCATACTTTTTATGCTAGCGGGAAATTAATTTCACCTTTGAAATTTGCCGCTAACAGATATAAACATATCTTATATAAAAGAGATTATGAGAAATATGAAAATTTTAAATATTTCAATAATATTTTTATTAAGATTATTATTTTATTATTAGTTTGACAGGCCCTGGGCGATCTTATTATATCTGCTATTTGTTCTTTTGGATTGTATCTTTGACGAGCCCACTAAATACTTTATAAAAATTTAAAAATATGTTTAGGTTTAAATATTCATTTTCCTTATTTTCAAGAATTTTTAAAAGTTTGAAATGTTTTTTCAGTTCCTGATTTTTTTTTATCTACACGGTTCTTTATTCTTTTCTTTATTCTTAGTTTTGTTGTTATTACGAGTGCTTCGTTACCAAGTTTAAATATTCTTCTTGTTGACACCGGACTCTGCATCTCCTTATATCTTCCTTTCCTTTTTCTATTGATATCTTTTCATGGACCGCTCTGTAATGTTTCCTTCCAAATATGATCTTAGCTAGACTACATTATAAAGATTTTGAATTTCTGGTAAAATATTTTCCCAACCGCTCATTCTTTTATACGTCATATATTATTAATTATACGTCAATATAATGAGGTATTGTTCGAAATCTCCGTTTTGTTATCCCACTTATTTTGATTTTTTGCAATTGAAAATTTACTAATATGTATGGTACTTAAATTTTAGCACAAAATGAACAATATAATTTAACTCGTATTATACATAACTTTAAAACCATTGAATTTGACCTCTTAATTCATCATTTTTTTATCCATCTTATTTTATACAGTTTACTCCTGTAATTTTCGTAATTGTGATTCTGTTACGTACCTTATAAAATAGATTGATTAATTAATTAACGAATTAACGAGATTCATTAATTAATCAAGTTTTTATATTTTATAGAATAATAATAGAATAATAGATTTAAACAAATCCTTTCCAAAGACAGTTTTAACAAAAAATTGACTGATTATTTTTGAAAAATGCTTAACATAAATAGTAGTAGTTAGTTTATTCAAACAAATGCGATATTTGATTAGTACAGCTATTTGAAAAGCTTTTTTTTCATCACACACTTAATATTTTTTTTATAAGCTTCAAATAATTTTGTGTATGGTAATGTCTTAATGTTAAAAACTTGAATACCGTATTCGTTTATTAAATGTAGATAATTTAGAATAATATCACAAATATTTTAAATAATATAAAAATATATTTCTTAATATTCGTATTATTCTGACTTTTAAATGTTTATGATATATTATGATATACAAACGAAAGAAAAGAATTTTATCTGAGAAAATATGAAAATGGAAGAAAAAATATTTATTTATAATTTAAAGAGATAACTGTATTAAAGTTTTGACAATTTAAGATTTTGAGATTGTAAAGGAAAGGAGGCAAAGGGATTTATTGTTGATATCAATTTTGATTGAGAATTAATGAAATTTGTTTGAGAATTCATAGATCGACAGAGTCATTTGTTTATGTAGTAAGATGAAGAAATTACCAATTACCATAATATGATAAATTTGATTGAGTTTTGCGATGTGGAAATGCCAAATGGAAAAAGAATGCGTTTAATAAAACACAATAAGACAAAATATTTACATATTGAGAAAAAACATAATTAATGATCGAGTTTTTAATATATATATTTTTTAACGAGAATCTGCAAGAAATGATTTCTCTTGATGGAAAAATAAATGGTAAAAGATTTACAAAAAATGAAGAATATAATTAATTTTTTCTTCGGTTTTATAAATTTCGCAAAATTTAATGAAAAAAAATATAAATAATTTTTCTATCAAATTCAATATTTGAAATAACATTTTTTGCTTATGGTATATGTAAATACTGTGGTGGTAGTTATTTTTCTTATATTAGGTGTACCAGTTAATTCTGCGGATTTTTTTAAAAATAACAAAATGCGTTTATTTTAAAGACAACAAATAAT
>JBBMKC010088021.1:0-16888 GCA_037834085.1 Bipalium vagum | reverse complement strand
AACCTACTTGAACTGCGACAGAAAATCAATCAGGCTGCAGATATGATAAATAACACAAAACGACATGTAATTATTAACCTGTATAAAACTTTTAGAAGTAGGTTGGTCAATTTGTTGATTAAAAAAGAAATATAATTAATTAGGCTCGTCTTTCTTTTCTTCTTATAAGATACTGTAGTGGTATAAAAAATTATGTCCTTTATTTCATTATTGACAATCAAAATTACAAAAATAATATATTTCCAATTTAGAAATATATATCACTACCTAGAAGATAACAACAGACATATTTTTAAAATTGAACCAACATCAAATTTCTTAATTGAGATAAATTCACTTAAAGAAACATTAAGTATAAATAATTATGTCTACCAGTATACAAGTAATTTTAAAATTTAAAAAATTAAAAAAACTACAAGATGTTACCAAATACAAAGTTGTGCAATTAGCCAACCAGATTTCTGAAAATGCTGAAAACTGATTGGTCAGATCTTATTCTTTAATTACAGCTACAAGTTTCAACTATCTTTACCTTTACAATACCTTCAATGACCAAGAAAAAAAGAAAATCATATGAGTTCTAGGCTTTAAGTACAAGTAGAATATCGCAGCGTATTATAGTGAAAAGCAACTAGATAACACAGAATGATTCTACGATAGAAAACAAATGAAGAAAAGTTCCATCAATTAAGTCAAGGAGAAAGAAATATAAGAGTAAAAGGTGGTGGAAGGGAGCTTATGTTTATCGATTTTTATCATATAAATAAATAAAATACTGAATAATTATATTTATTATATTAATAACTAATAATATTATATTAATTATTGAATTTAATGAATCAAATAGTTTAAATATTTCTTAGGTTCTGTTGGGTTCGAGTAGACTTTATAAACAATAATTGTGCCCACTGCCTCTACCAATCAGAAGTGTGCTCAAGTAGCAAACTATTATTTTTTACTTTTTCTTAACACCCAGAAAGTCTATACTAGGATAGAATGACAAAAGAACAACTCAAAATTTTTAATGCGTTTACCTTGAATCACAAAGAATACAAGGTAGAATATGATACCTGGTTCAAATAAATAAACTTTATTATTTTATTTGAGATATTGGTATGTTCTCTTGAAGTAGAAACTCGAGAGGTTCTCTAAATTAAAACAAACGAATTCTGTAGCCGAAGGGTAAGAAGAATTAAATGTACAGTTAGAGGAGAAACAGAAGATATAAATAGAGGCCAATTTATTTAATTATTTATACAAATCAAAATGCTTTTAGAAAGTTTTTATTTTTCAGTTTAAGTAAAAAGAGAACAATCATCGAAATTCTTGTTGATAAAGATCAAGAGAACCAAAAAAGAAATATTAAAATTTTTAGTGATTCTTTCTACTACAATTGATAACCCCACATACATATTTAAACAAAAAATTTATTTAAAAATACAAAAAAGAAAGGGTTTTAAATATTTTTACTAACAAGTAAAGAAAGTATTTTCTGAAATTCAAGTTCCTGTTCTTTGGACCTAAATTATTTATAGTGTAAGATAATTTTTTTATTATAATTTTCCAGTTATATATATATATTAAGATCCATTTTCAACAAGAGAATCTTAAATTGGAAGCTTTGATTCAATTCCAGAAGAATATATAAATACATCTAACTAATTAAGAGGGTATAAGAAATATTATTTGATTAGAGATGGAGTTTTAAACAATAAACTTTTGATTGTCAGAACAGGGTTATTGCTATTTTTGGTACTCATAAAGGGTTACAATGTCTAAATGAGTTTTGTCACATTTTCATATCTAAAAATATTAAAAACTAATACATGAATAAATATGAAATTTCATTTAAATAATGCGCTATTTTTGCACTTTATATAAACACAAAAGATTTTGTATATTAAAATAATAAAGATTAAAAAAATTTGTTTTGTAATGCATATAAAAAACGAAATTACTTTCTTGGCAACCTAATAATACAAACCTTGAATTAAGTTTAAATAAATAAAACATCAAAGTAATGTTTTCAATAATGAAGTTGCTAATACAAAACATGTGATTTTCAGATAATCGTTTGTTTAGATATTCATATATTTTGAGGTCATTGATATAATTTGAAAGTACAAGTTTTATATTTTCAGTATTTAATTTTAGCTCTATTGTTAAAATATTTATTTTAAAATGAAAGTTTGGAATGTAGCCTTCTATTTTTTTACGAATACAAATATGGTAATAAGTCCAAGAAAGCTGCAGAAAACATCAACAAAACATTTGGACAAAACACTGTGAAAGGTCGCAAAATTAGATTTTGGTTTAGCAATACAATACTTGAAAATAAAAGTTGCGGACTTTTTAACACCTTGCTGGAAAATGAAAAGCTTAAGTTTCTCGCTGAAAAAAATCCATGTATAACAGTAAGACAGCTTGCAAAAGATCTTGGTATTAGTCTAGCAAGAGTTTTGTGGAATCTGAAAATTATTGGAAAGATAAAGAAAATGGATAAATGGGTCCCTGATGAACTCCAAGAGAATCATAAATCAAAGCGGATGGAGATGAGTTCATCATTTCTATCTAGAAACAAAATCAATCCATTTTTGCTTCACATATTAACCACGGAAATAAAATAAATATTTTTAATAAGAATATTAAAGATATATTATTTATTCTTTTTTACATTCCCTGATGATTTCTGCTGCAATTATTGGTTTTCAGTGAGAAGTAATAATTATTTTATTTTTTTAAATAAATTCCCGAAAGCGAGCAATATTTCTCAAAAGTTCTTTAAAAAATGTACAATATTTACATACCTAAAAAGATTATAATTGGAATAATTAAAATGAAACCTAGTGTAAAAGTAAAAACAATGTATAAAAGAGTATTTAAGAAAAGAAAAAAGAAAATATCTACCATTGAAAATAAAGCCTAGAATAATTCGAAACCTATAATTAATAAACTTTAATTATAATTCTTTAAGAGTTACTAATGAGATTCCAGACATGAAATCTTGTCAGGTTTCAACCAGTACCTTTGAGATTGAAAGAAAATCAAGTTATTTTGTTTGTTGAATTCTAAATTCTGTATAAAGAGTTGTGAGATAAATTGAAAATTAATCAGGGATGTAGCTCAGCAGTCAGAGCAGT
This sequence comes from Bipalium vagum, assembly GCA_037834085.1. NCBI lineage: Eukaryota > Metazoa > Platyhelminthes > Tricladida > Geoplanidae > Bipalium > Bipalium vagum. Next base: position 13,748 of record JBBMKC010088021.1, on the reverse strand, counting down.
GCATGCGCATGTGAAGGTCCCGAGATCGAATCCCGGTATCTCCGATTAATTTTCAACTAACAAGAGTGATTATAATTATTAAACCAAAAAAATTTTAATTTTAAAACAATAACGAGTGTAATTTAAATTATAATAATAAAAAATTGAAAATAAATTAAGACATTTATTATAAAAAATACAAGTAATATAAAAAAGAAAATGATTAATTAAATAAAATGTATAAAAAGTAATGGACCGTATTTTAGCGAATATAGCCCGCAGAATAAATGTTGACAGATTTCAAAAAAAATTTATTGTATTGCCTGCACTTGACTATAGCCCGCACTCTTCGGTGTTGCGTAATATAGTAAAAATTTATTGATTCCTCAATAATATTTCATATAAGCATTTGAAGTATATACATTTTACTAGCTTGTAATAATGTAAACAAGAAAATCATATACAACGATTTTAAACTGACGGTTTTTGAAATAATCAATTTAAAAGTAAGATTCGCGAAGAATTGGAACAATGGATGATGAAAGACAATCATTCTTATACAAAGACTGACTGACAAAGGAAAACATTTTATTCCGAAATCTGTAAATGGATAGCAAATGCATGGGATCAAATAACTTCTGAAACAATTGTCCACGGCTTTCAAAAGATGTATAATTATGAATCTACTGATTATTCCATTTGAAAATTGCTATCCTTCATTTTATTTTACCAAAGTTTTACTATATTTCATAACTGATTACACATTTTTTATGTACCAATTTAAAGTTTTCATGTATAACCCGCAGTGGAGTATAGTCCGCAGAGTCTACTTTATGATGAAAAAAATTTTTTTAATATATAACCCATTGACTATTTTCGCTAAAATATGGTACAGTACTTTCTATACATTCTAAGCGCTATCTACAATAATGTAAGAATTTGTAAACAAGTTTTTAAATAATTTAAAAATTTTCGTTCTAGAAGACGGAAATTGTACCTGAAAAACAATATATGCGAAGAGCATTGCTTTTCCTATTTCATTTAAAGAAAAATACTATTGATACGCATAAATTAATGATAGAGACTTATAACAGCCATGATTTAGCCAAAAGAAATTGTCGGAACAGGTTTAATCAATTCATGGACGGTAATTTTGATTTGAACGACAATTGTCGGAAAGAGATAAACAGCAACGGATAGCCATATGCAACATTTTGTTCGAAAAGAATAAAAGAAAATCATTCTTGCATCGCATAATTACGGGAGATAAAAATTAGATCTATTTCAGCAATCCAAAACGTAAATGATGGCGAGTTGATCCTGTACAACCGACAAACTCAACAGCAAAACGGGATATTCATGGGAAAAAGATGCTTCTAAACATATGGTGGAATCACAAAGGTATTTTATACCATAAATTACTGAAATTTGGTAAAACAGTTAATGCTAACCGTTATGAACAACAGCCTATACGATTAAACGAAGAAATAATTTCTAAAAGACCACAATGGGCTGACAGACATGACAAGGTAATAATGGTCCATGACAATTCTCGGCCTCATGTTACAAAAACAGTTGCTCAGACGATAAAACAGCTGAAATGGGATGTTTTACCCAACCTAGTTTTAATAATTACGAGGAGGTCCAAATTTGACTGAACTAGTGGATTTGGACAAATCAAAAAATTTTTGTCATTACGATATTCATAATCTGCCAAAACTGGAGGAGAATTTTATTATGAATGATTGGAATTATTCTACATAAAATTTTTTAATGTAATTGTTTTGACTTTTTATATATCGCCTTTTTAAAGAGGTCAAAACGCAAAAATCAAGCTTGTATTAATTTTTGAAAATTTGGTTTTGTCAAGTTACATTTACAGTAATTTTTAAAAAAATCTATATTACAAAACAATTGAGAGTATTCTAAACACGAAAATTGTGAAAGTATCGGGAATTTTCAATATTGATAAATTAAAAATAGTTCAGTAAAATAGTGAATTAGTTTCAACAAAAAATTTACTCTTTGTTATGAAATTAATTATCAAATGTAAAAAATTTTCATTTATTATAAAAATTATTAAACTAGAAAAATAAAATTATATTTTTCAACGCACCGTTAAACAAAGTTGTACAGGAAAATGAATAGTAGCAAATTAATAAATCTAATTATATGTAGTTTTATGTCATGAAGAATAAGAAGAGAACAATTGTTTCGTTGAATGGCTTGAGTCATTGAAAAGATTTTTAACAATATTCAGATTTTTTCTTTAGAGATCTTTTCAAGGAGTAGAATAATTAACTATGTAAATTTCTTGATGGGATGTATTATTGATTATTATAAGGAATGCAACCAGACCACGGGAATTTTCAATTTTAATATCATATTTATATTATAATGTTTTGTTTTTATTAATATTATAATATTTAAAATAATAAATATCAAAATTTAAATGAATATTTTATTTTTTAATTTTGTATCATAAATTATTATAATTTATAAAACGTTTCGTAAAATTTAACAATTTAAATAATAGAATTTATTAATTTTAAAAATATATGTATAAGATTTTAATATATCATTTAAATTTATAAAAATAAATGATTTTTATGGTTTGATCAAATTTGATTGGATATTCAAATTTGTGACCACTGGATGTTAATAATATAAAAATCATTTCAAAATATTTAGAATTTTGGCGATTAATTTTATTATTTTCTACTGTGCTAATTTTAATATATCCTTCACTCTTTTACTGATATCATTCTGGAAGCTAAAAGTATTTCTTTATTATTATCCGGGTTAGTCATGAAAAGAGCAACCAAAAAATTGCAAATTTTTTCGAAAAAAGTAACAATTTTCTTAGGAATAATGCAAAAATGCAAATTATTCTAAAATGATGTAATTACTTTGTAAAAATATTGCAAAAATTTAAAAACCTATTTAGAAAAAATGTTTATTAAAAATTAGATATGGATTACAAAACTTTATTCAACTGTACAGGTATCGGTATTATTCAATCCGTTAAAAGAGGAAATAAAATATTTCCGAGATTTTCTAGTTTTAAAATGTCGAAAAATGGCTTTTAGCATTGAAAAACATCTTTCGATTTGAATTAAAGTTGAAGCACATTCCATGACATTGGAGTAATCGCTTCGAGATATATTTGGAATTTCTTATACCATAATTTTTTGGAAATCAAATTTGCTTTAATCTTGAATTAAGATATTCCTTTAAATTTATTTGGTCTTTATAAAAATTCATTTTCTTTATGATCGTCCAATTAAATTAAATCCTCTTATCGAAATCCTCTAAGAAATCAATAAATTCTATGAGAATTCCGTATGAATATTTCATGACAAAAAGCTCACTATTTTTGCTCTTTGATATGTTTATCTGAGGAAACAAAGATGTTTGTTATTATTATTTAAACACAATTGCATTTTTTGCATTAAATAATGCAAAAATATTTCCAAATATTACAAAAAGTGCAAAAAAAGCATTTGGTTTACTCATAAGTAATCTCAATTTTTTAAAATGAAATAATGAAGAGCGTAGTAAAGAAAGTAAATATTTTTATTAGATCTCAAAGAAAAGATCATTGGACTCAATGGTCCTAAACAATCTATCTGCCAGTAGTTCCATCTAGCGATGATACCAGTCCTTGTCTTTGCACACAAAAATCCTTGGTATTTCTTTTCAAACCTCGTCCAAATCATTAAAAGTTTGCTGTTTGACAAAATGTACTCAGAAAAGATTATAATCTGATGGAGCAAGTTTAAGATATATGCTGGATCTGATAAAAGCTGAACTGATTCCAATTTTCTGATTTTTTCAAGCGTTTTCTTCGTCATGTGTGTTCTGGCATTATCTTGAAGCAAGAGTACCAGTTTTCCATTAACCAATTAAGGTATTTTCGACTGCATCCTTTCATACATTCGATTTAATTGTGTACAATAGAATTCTGCGTCTAATGTCTTGTTCGGGATTAATTCAAAGTGAATAACGCCTTCGAAATTCTACCAAATACACAATAGCACATTTCTTGAGAACCGTTCTCTATTTGGAACTGGTTTGGCCACCTTACCTATATTCAACCATTGGTTTTTTTTGTCAGGATTGCTGGTTTATTATTAAAACCCCATCTTTTATCTTTTATTGAATAAAACAAGGATGAGAGTAGAAGAGAATTTTTGCATGGAATTTTCTATTTTCGGTTGACAAATATATATTTTTGAGATCATCATGTTTTGTTGGATGAAAATGTTCAATAAATTTATTTACGATTTTTTTTGTCAAAAGACTGCCAACCATTGATTATCTCAATTTGAACAGCGAGGCCTAAAATTATTAAAATAAAAAAAAACTCCTTTAATTCTGCCTGAAATATTTTGAAAAATATTATATAATATTTATTATATCTTGGTTGTAATTATTTTCTTTTTAAAATATTTGTGTATAAATAGATTAAGTTCTCTCCATAAACTCTTTTTACAGTAAAGATTAAATTTATTAGAACGGAAAATTTTTATGGAAATTTAAAATATTTTCTTTTATTAATTATTCCTCTTTTCTTCACTTTATAATTATATAATTCCCTTTCACCATTATTATAACAGTTTTTCTTTTTAAGTAGATTAATTTTTACTAACTTTTAAAATTATTATCCCAAAGGAAAAACTAAAATTTTGTACAAAACAAAAATTACTTTATTTGACGAAAATATTTAAAACAAATTAAAACAAACTTTGAAAAAATTTCCATTAAATTTGTTAGAAATTATTGGAAATTGATAAAATAGGTTTTAAATCTATAATTTATAATTATATAAAATTTCAAAATTAAAAAATTTTTTTTTCCAAAAATTTACAATTCGATAATATTTAATAATTTATTTTATTCATAAAAATTAAATTAAAAAAAAATCATTCATTCTCTGCTCTTAACTAAAATCAAAAGTGTGAGATTGTTACATAAAAATGTCGGATTTATTGAAATTAAGGTTTGGCATGAAATTACTCATTATATGTGGTTTAATCCTGCCTTATGATATATCAACCTGTTCGTTAGAAATCGCTCCATATCTTAATGTATTTGTTTTAATGATTAATCATTGATTTTTAGACTTTAGCGTCAATTCAATATAAAATGCAAAAACATGACTTTCTTGTGATTGCCTTGTACGAGTTTAAACTGGGTTCAATTAATGAACGCAGAATTCAACGTTGGTTCGAGAATTTTCGCAATAGGATAAAAATATTTTAGATAAAAATATTATTAAATAAAAAATTAAAAAATTAATTTGAAAAAATAAAAATATAATATAAATTTTTAAATTTAAGAAATTTTATTTTTTGAAATTCATAAAGCAGAAAATTAAAATTAAGAAAAATAGTTTAATCAGTGCTTTTCCGTAAAATAAGGAAAATCTTATTAGAATTTATAATGGAATAGGAAGTTTTTATTTATTTTTAATTATTATTTATTTATTGTTATTAAGTAAAAATATTATAATAAGATCATATTTTATTATCATATTTAATTAATTATTCGAAATGAAAGCTTAAACGATAAAAAGCAACAGAAATATAACTTCAAAATCAATATATAAAGTGTTTTAATAATAATAATTTTTTTATTATTATTTCAGATTAACATGCGTAGTAAAATATATTATTTTTCATACATTTTGATATGATATGAAATCAAGCAGAGAAAGACAGACTTAGTCTAATTATCATTAGATTAAAGTTGTAGGGTATAATTAGTATAAGATAAAAATGTGACTTGAAGTTCTGTATTATTTTGGTGAATAGAGTGAGGTTAATATAGAGATCGACGTGTTGAAAGGTAATATCTCAAAAGTAGAAAGAATCAATTCTGAAATGATATGTCTCAATTATCTTGTTCAACCAAGATAATTATAGAAGATTGGTACAGGAAAATTTCAAAAGCCGTAAGAATAATAAAAAAACAAAAGGAATTAGTAATATTTTAATGATAATAACAAATGCATTCTCACCAGGGAACAAATACAATAAAAATGTGAAGGGTGCTACATGTGTAAATAGACCTTAATTGTGAAAATGGATTTATTTTGATTTAAAGTCACATTGGATCATCTTTTTTAGTTTCCCCTGGGGTGAAATAAAGTAATGATTATTTTAATGTCCAGTGTGCAGTAAATGATATTCAGATATGGAATTTGAAAAAATAAATAAATAATAATAATAATAAGTGGCACTCATATCCAAGCAATTTCATGGTTTAGGGAGCACGGGCTGATGATAGTCATAGATGATTGTGATTGTTTTCAGAAACCAATGATTTCTTGTATCTATGCAAGAAATAAGGACCAATTAGCATGGCGTTGTATGTAGATTGCATGCAAGAATTATAAAAAGAAATATCCATTAGGAGAAAAATCTTTTTTTGAAGATTCCAGAATTAATATAAACAAATGCTTGGCGTATTTGTGGGACAAGGAAAGATCTGTTAAAGTTGCAATACAAGATACTGATCTTTCGATGAACACAGTGTTGTAATTTTATTCAAAAAAGCGCATCTGTTGTAAATTGTATTTTGACAAGAAAAAACAATATTAGGTGGACCTGGTAGAATGGTTCAAATAGACGAATCTCTATTTCGGTATTTTATTAAAGTTATATTATTTTGACACAAGCCAAAATATCACAAAGAAAGGGCTCCAGACCACGAATTATGGGTTTTGGGATAATTGATTGTTCAATACAATTTATTTTTTTTCAATTGGTGGAGAATCGAGTCGCTTCAGCCTTAATACCAATCATACAATCGGTTGTCAAAAAAAGATAAATAATTATGAATGACGAATGGAAAAGCTATTTCAAATTATCTAAACAAAATAATTTTATTCACTTAAATGTGAATGATAAATATAATTTTGTGAATCCGTAAAATTTTGCTAACACTCAAAGAATTGAAAGCTTATGGGGTTGTGTAAAAAACAAAGTTATCGCCATGAAAGGTACATGGTATATATGGCAGCGTTTTGTCTTCTTATTTGTTGGAATGGATGTGACGTCAAAACATTAAAAAAACAATGAAAAGGCAATTTTTGATTTAATAAATTTTTATAATTAATATTTTTGTTTGTTATTTATTATGAAATAAAATAGGAGATTATGTAATGGGGGAAAATAAAATAGATGAATATGTAATGGGGAGATAAAAAAGATGATCCGTCACATTTAAAAGTTTTTTATAATTCAGAAAATCTTGAAATTTTGGCGCTCAATGGAGCAACGCTCCCGCAACCCATTAAGACTACTAGCACATAAATAAATAGCCAGGGCGATTCTGCGGCGTTTGGTACTTTGAGTAGCCAGATCGGATCATTGTGGCCAGAGTTGTCAAAGTTCCTGGTATAAGGTTTAAACATTTAAACATGTGCAACATAGATTAAATATTTATTTTAATCATCTTAAATATTTTAAAATAATGAGGATAAAGTAAGAGGTCAACAGAGATAGCGTGAAAAACTATTATCTAGGGTATCGAGCTGAGGGAAAAAGTACCACAGGTCCGATTTTTACAAACGAAAAAAAACACTAATGCACCATCTAAAATTATTCAACTTGCTGAAAATGAATTATACACGCGAAAAATCAAGGAGGAAGTGGCATGATTGCTCAAGTAATGACCTTCAAGCCATGTTTGACCACAATGAAAATATTTCAAAACGAGCTGTCGGAAAATTTAATTGCGGAAAATGATAGATTTGTAACATTTTAAAGTCAAAGACTTTAAAATGAAGATATTAATGAGAACTGACCAACAGAAGTCACTCAAACATTATAGGGGCGGTTATCGCGGAAAATCGAAAAAATCCTCTTGATGACAAGTTTTATTCTACTCTGCACAATATCCAGAGAATTAACATATATTATTCAAGTGACTTATCTGCAACTCCTATTAATTTCAAGAGCAGCCCAGTTACCATATTTAAGTCAAGAATGGTGGTCCAATGTGTTTATCCAATAAGGGTGTTTCTAAATCGCTGTTCACAAGGAGTGGCATTGTCGTTAATCTGCTACTGCCTATTTGAGAGAAAATATCAATTTTTTAAAAAAATTTGATAACCCTTCAAACCTGCCCGAATGTCGTACGATGGAAAACTTTTGGGTGTTTTAAAAAGTGTGGAATACAAGGATAATTGACAAACCACCAAAGACAAACAATTGCGCAGGACTGAATATTGTCACCAACAGTTAGATTTCACTGTGGTAAAACGTTCGAAGTCCGCTTGATTTTGTAATGAGATGGCGTGATTAAAAATATTTGTTTGTAAAATAAATAACCTTATCGCACTTCATTTATTTCACTTCTTAAAACAGTTTATTTAATGTCATGAGTCTTTGCAGCTCTTTAAAAGTTTTCGTATTTTATATCATCACCCATTATCATTTTAGCCCGATCATTATTGGCCAGAACACATATATTGGGTTGGTAAAAAAGTTCGTGCGCATTTTTATGAAAAATTAAATTCTAAATATTTTATTGACAAAAAAATTTAATCAATCATATGTTCACCACTATTATTAATGATCTTTCTCCATCTTTCCGCCAAATTCATGATGCCGCGTTTGTAGAACTGCGGGGTTTATTGGCAAGAAGGGTGTTAATGTGCCTTCTGACTGACTCATCGTCATTGAATGCTTTCTCGTTTAAGGAATTCTGCAGCGACCAAAAAAATGAGTATCGGTAGGGGCCAAGTCCGATAAGTATGAAGGATGTGGGAAAGCATCCCACCAAGGGCCAATAATTTGTTCAGGGTGATCAAAGATATTATGAGGCCTGGAATTGTTGTGTTGGTAGACAACACCATCTCGATTTGCCAATCTTGGACGATTTTCGTGAATTGTATTCACTTTTGTCAATTGATGGCAGTACAAATCTGAATTAATCGTTTCGCAAAATGATAACAGCTCGTAATAAATTACACCTTTAAAATCCCACCAAAGAGAAAGCATGATCTTCTTGGAGTGTATTCCTGCCTTTGGTGGATCATCGGGAAGACCCAACATTGTCATAGACCACACACTTTTCATCACTGGAAACCAATTGCTTCAAGAATGGACGGTTTTCTTGTCGTTTCAGCAATGAAATTGGTATTGAAATTAATGAAATTGGCCTCAGTCGCGAAACGAATTCCAGATTACGCAGTATTTTCTATCGTTGTATGCGATGTCTTTAGTATCGTTGCAATTTCCCGAATCCTTTAGAAAATAGACTTAATAGCATTTCGATCAATGTGAGATGAGCACCTGGAGCGGATGCGTCGTCCATATCGAATTCTCCACAACTGAGTTTGGTAAAAGATGTTTGGCATACTCGTATTGTTAAAGCATCCCTTCTATATACTTTAAATATTGTCCTATGTCCATTGAAGACTCGCTTACCTTTTAAAATTAATATAATATTTATAAATAATATAATGCTTATCTTTTTCAAAATGAAACACAATATGACGAAAATAGAAATTTTATCTTGTATAATGATATTCTAATTGTCACCTGAGACTATTATGTTATTAAATATGTTATGTTACTGAATGATTAATTTATGAAAATTTGATTTTCAAATTTCAAAATTAATTAGCGCGCGAACTTTCTCACCAATCCAATACATTATTCCCTAGAAGCAAAGTCCATTCTATTTGGTCAAAGATTATCTTTGAAAAAAAATCTATACATTTCAAACAAATAAATCTATTAAAAACTTAAAGTAATTAAAAGATTAATTGATTAATTAAAGGATAATGTGAAATTAAATTAAAAAAATTAATTAAATTAAAAAAAATCAATAAATAATTAAAATATTTAATGATGATTAAGAAAATCACAAACAAAATATCCTTTCAATTAATTTTCAAGAGCACTCGATACTGAAATTAAATAATTAATGAAATTTTGTAACGAAATTTTTGTTATAATAAGAGATCGATCAAACGAAACTTGTTTAATTGTGATAATATTTAAATTATCTCATTAAGTAGGGGAAAATTCAGTAAACAACAAATATTCTCATGTAAAACTGTCTGTTGATATAAATTTATTGTTTTAATAGCGAATTTTTCTGATCAGTTTGAAACTGACAGAGAAAAAGATATGGCCCCACCCTAATATACAAACGATTTCCCGATAAACACAACGAGAGTGGCACTATTGTTTGGTGGAAATTTCTTCTTGCAGAGTCAGTTACAAATGGAAAACATTACTTGATTAAATATATATTTTTAAATTCGATTAAAATTTTTCTGTTATCACAGAATTCGATGGGGATGAAATTCCCTTCGCTGCCAATGACTTAACGAAAGATTATTTCCAAAATTCCATAAATGGCCTCTGGTATTAATGAAAATTTACTTATAGAAATAATTATTATTATATTTTGCAAATTCGATGAAAATTTTATTTACTATTTAGAAAATTAAAATCAAATTAAATTAATTATTATTATTAATAAAAACATATATTAATTATTATTAATAAAAATATAATTATTATTATGAATAAAAATATAATAAAAAAATTATAATAAAAATACGTTTAAATATATTATATAATAAAAAATTCTTATTCTTTAGTAGTTGGAGTAATAAGTAGAATAATAATAAGAAAAATAATAAGAAAAATAATAATAATAATAATAATAATAACAAAATAATAATAGTAATAATAATAATAATAATAATAATAATAATAATAATAATAATAATAATAAAAATAATAATAACAAAATAATAATAGTACTAGTAATAATAATAATAATTATAATAATAATAATAATAATAATAATAATAAAAATAATAATAACAAAATAATAATAGTAATAGTAATAATAATAATAACACCAATATTATAATGATAATACTGAAAATAATTATTCTAATAATAATAATAATAATAATTCTATTAATAATATTATTATCATACTGAGGAGTAATGTTCACATAATTAACAACGGACTAATTTTTACAAGAAAAATCAATTAAATACACGGGCAGGACAAAATTAAAAAATTCCAATGACTCTCAAAAGCTGAAAAAATCCAAATATTAAATAATATTTAATGATCAAAGAATAATTCGAAAGAGTTATTAAAAAAAGCTCACGTTAGACATTCTCCAGGAAAAATTGTTTAATATTCGCTTTACCAGACCACAAAATTTAATTCGTTTCCCCAAACAATTCATAATGAAGATAACAAATAACAAAATAATGATATATCATTAATTTCTCTCCGTAAAATATGTAGCCTGAAATTATTTATTTTATACTATAATTAATTTCGCGATTTCGGAAAATAAAATTGAAACTCATTAAAACAAATATTAATATTGACTTGGATTATAAATTGTCTGAGACAGCACAAAGATGGATGCTTTTAATTAATATAAATTAATAAAAATAAATATATTATAATAGTATTATATTCTTCTCATTAAATAACATTCATAAATGGCGTTCAACTCCTTGTAATATGGACCCGTTACCATTTTTTATTAACAATATAAAGAAAGGGATGAAGGAAACACCTTTAGTCTGTGGTAAGTGTATTGTAAATCATTCTGGCATTATTCTGAACGCTCTAATGAGCTCAGATTTTCTCTTGCTAAATCTCCAAGGAAAATTGCAATACAGTTCACAATACTATTTTACCTACAGCTGTTCCATGATAATTAAAATAATTAATTGTTTTCAGGATATTATTTTTTGTTAGAAATTCACATTACATTATAATCACCTAATCCTGCTATGTTGTAAATTAATTATTTCTTTCCACTGTCTGCCTGTTTTGAAAAGAAATTATATATAAATTCCATTGACATTGTTTTACTGATCAAATAATTTGTTTTATTTTTTCCATAGTTAATATCAAAATAGAATCCAATTATTTCTCCAAAAAATTTAATTCTTTATTTAATTCTCATCGTCAGCTAAGATTTTCAGATAATCGTAGAATTTTGTTAAATCTATGATTATCATTTATCCCACTTTGCTTTCCTGTTCAAAGAATGATGGAATTGAATAATATTTAAACTTTTATAATGATCAATTTGCAAATTATATAAAAATGATTAATAATAATAATAATAATAATAATAATAATAATAATAATAATAATAATAATAATAATAATAATAATAAGGTTTTTCCATTTATTATTCTGGAATTTTAATTATTTAATTATGTGCTTTAAATTTAATTAATAGTTATATTATCAGATTGTCCCACATGAAATGATGGATTAAGTCTTATTATTAGGTTGATGCATAAATTAGGAGACAAAAATTGCATTTTTAAAAAATTGTTATGATTTATGATTATAATCAACATTTTTATATATGCTCTTGTTTAAGTAATATTGAAATAATAGTAATTCAATAAATTAAATATATCAATAAAATTTTTTATAACGAATGATTAAAATAAATAAAAACTAATAAAACTTCGCCATTATTGGAGGAAAGACCAGACAATCAGAGTTATCATCGACGAGATTTGTGTGATTGAGAAGGTATTGGTACAGTAAGTAAGACACCAGTGGGAAAATGGTTCAGGCGTTTCAACGAAGGTGATTTAAAATTGGAAAACCATTCTAGCTCAGGTTGGCCATCAACATTGATAAACGAGGATTTTTTGGCGGCTTTGGTTTATCATCGTGAATTGTGGTTTATATTTTGAAGAACAGATAAACTTGTTTTTGAAAAACATTATTTTAGCAAATTTTATCAGCAAATTTGTACAACAACATAATATTTCAAAGATTTTTAATCAATCAATCTTTATAACAATAATTGTGTTAATATATCAACTGGAACGCCAATTTCGCGTTTCATATAATTCTAAAAGTAATTAGTTCAATTTAAAAATAAATTTTATTTTGGATTTCTTAGGACATGGCTGAACAATATATTTGAGTTTACATTCTTAATGAATTTAAGCTTCCCCATAATTCATCAGAAACAACTAGAAATATTATTCTTGAATGGGATCATGGTTCTGTAAGCGAAAGATCAACACAAAGATATTTTCAGAAATTTGAAAGTGGTAACTTCAGTACTGAAAATGATGACCGTGGAATACCGGCTAATGGCGTAAGTAACGAACATTTGAAAGCAGTAAATGAAAGCTATGCAAGAAAAATTCCCCAATTATTATGACATTATTTTAAATATCTTGCTTTTTATGTTTTAAAAATTAAATGACATTCATTTAAAAAAAATAAAAAGTAATTTGAAAAGCTATTGCAACATTTTCTCTTAGTTTTGACGATTTATGAAGTCAATATTAGAAAAATTGATTTGGTTTAGAACTTATCAACAATCTTGCATCTTTTGCATTTTCATTTTTCTTGAAGCTTTACTTCGACAGATCATGTGTCATCATCCAAAACAAGTAAAAATAATCCGACGGACCTATGACTGGGCGGTAAGGAAAGTGGGTTAACACATCCAATAATAACACTGAAAATTTCGGGGATAAGTTCTACAACATGAAATAGGATCTTCTCATATAACAATATCACTTTATATACCTGAAAGTCAGTTTTCGTTTAAGGAATTTTTCAAAAGAATTCCACGTGTATGTATTTACTCGTGCTTTACCCGGACTATATACAGGGTGCGCCACTTGTTACAAATCTTATATTTTAAATTAGAAAAGTAATTTTCTGCATTGTTTAAATTAATCATTTAATCATTAACTTGTAAATTATAAATCAAA
>JBBMKC010087912.1:0-16891 GCA_037834085.1 Bipalium vagum | reverse complement strand
TATTATTATTATTATTGTTATTATTATTATTACTATTATTATTATTATTATTATTGTTATTATTATTATAGTCTATATATAGTGAATAAAAACGAGGAAAAATAATAATCCCTCTTTAATAAATATGTAATTAATTATTGTTTATTTTATTTGGAGAAAATGTCAAATTATTTTCATAGGTGAAGAGAAAATTCGTTTATGAAAATTGAAGTTAATTTTCAGCCTATGTTCTCAGCAAATGAAGATATTAATAATGACATTGAATCTTCATTTCCAAATAATTTTTATCAAGACAGCCAAATTATAGGTAAAATTCAGTCTTCATGTTAACTATTGAGTGCTGAAGATTCTTCATATTGATGAAAATATTATCACAGAAAATAAAATTATACGTTTTAAATATAAAATAATAACAATATCATTGGAAAATATAAGAAATAATTTTTAATACGTTTTAAATAATTAAAATAATAATAAAACAATAATATTTTAAAATAAATAATACAACTAAAATTTTAATGTTTATAAAGTAAATAATAAAAATTAATATTATTAATAAAAATTATTAAATTTGTTTAAAATTTTATTAAGCTAGGTATAACTTACTTTTCTTTCCAGGTCAAGTGGGCAACGTCATAACGAATAGAAATGCCAATCGCTTAGAATTTGAGAAGATTTTGGTAGGATTTTTTCCTTTTTATATTAATCAATTATTATTTAATACAAGAAAAGATTAAGGTTTATATTTTATTATGTATAATTATTAAATATTAAAAAACATTTTTAAAATTTTTTGTGTTTATTAAAGTATTGTTTCATTTTTTTAAATTTAAATTGTATTATATTTATATAATTCAAAGTTCCAATTAAAATTAAACATGTTTTGAATTTAAAGAATAATTCAATACAATAAATTCCATTTACCCGCCTTTGTGGTAAACAGTAAATTCAATCTCTGAAGAACTTATTTTGTCATTCAAGAAAACTTCCGATGCCTTTTCGATAGCACTCTTATCTTTGAATTGCCACCCTTTCAAGACTTGTTGTATCGATCTAAATAAATGCAAGTCTGGTTGACCAATGTCAGAACTAGATGGTGGATTTGGAAGTTACAGACAGCAAGCAAATTTAACTTTCCAATAGACTTCACATGGGTTAAATTTTTTGTGTGTTGTTTGCCAAGAGTTTGTCCCAACTCATGAGACCCCATATTTGGATTACAAACAATTAATAGTCTCAAATGCGAGTTATCCAATTTTTTGGGATCAACAGACTGATAAATTCTCAAAGTTGAAATTATTTCCACTGAAGGAAACAAATCATTTGCGAGCTGTCCTTTCATATGCAGAATTTCTATATACTGGACAGATATTTCGGGTGGTCTCTAAAGCATTTGAAAAGCGACAAAACGGATAGAACATCACATTTCTCATGTGAGGGTTACGTGAAGAGATATTCTTTAAATCTATCTTTTAGTTGAAAATACATATTTTATTATATATAATGATTTATTGATTAATTTATCAAATTATTAAAGATTTTGGATCATGTTTTTTTTTACCGACTCGGTCAAAAAACATACTTGATACGATTCGCCATTCAAAAGAGAGAGACTTGAAACGAATCACAAAAAAAAATAACAAAGGCAAATTTATCAAATAAAAAATTGATTTGCTGTTTCTCGATTGAATATTATAGCACCACATTCATTCATTTAGATATAATTCCAAGAGATCACCATAGTTTTCCCCTAAATCAATTCAATTTTCGAGTAAGCATCTGTCTCTCTGTCAACAAAATTCATCTTTTGGTTGACAGTTTGATGAATATAAATTTCATCTTTAAACAATTGAGGACATGGGCTGTCCAATTTTTATTGAATTTTTCAAGAAAATATCTCACATTTCTTCCTCATTTCTGCATAGAAATTAATAACTGCAGATTTTGAAACGCCCGTGTCTTTAGGAATTGACTTTTATAATCTGCCCTTCCAGCTTCACAGCTATGTCCCAGAACGTAAACAAATTATCTTTATTTTTATCTTTTATTTATTTAGGGACTGGTGTGTTAAGGGAGTTGTGAATTCTCCATTCTGCACTCAGATAAGTCTTGGTTTCCCTTTTTGTGTGTGAATGATGAGTATTTGTTGTATTCCGCACTGCCAAAGATTTGTGGAAAAGGGAGAAGTAAACTAAGTGAAGATCAAAAAGAAATATGAAAAAAAGATGGTACAAAAGTGTTACTTTTCTAAATGGACACATTTAGAGTACTTTGAATTTCTCAAAAAAGGATTTTCTTCTAATAGAAAAATGTCTATTGTAATTTATGAAATTTTTCGTGTAATAATTATAGTAATAACAGACTGTTTTCCCTTAAAAAGATGGAATACCCATTACCATCGTCAAAAAAAAATGATCCAAAATTCTTATTGATAAAATAACATTTTTAATAAAATAAGTCGGCGGAAAATTTTTTGGTAACCTAATATTTGTAATCAAATAATTACATTTGATACTACTGACTTTGGAGCATTTAACCGAGGAATACTTTCGATCTGACAATTACTTTATATATAAAATTTGATCAGATACGAATAGTTTTACGCTCACATAAGATTAAAAAATAGATATTAATTAAACAAGGAATTCATGATTTATTAAATTTTGCATAAACTCTTCATGTGAAAATTTCTTTTCAAACGCTTCATAACTTTTATATCGATTAATAGATATATGAAATATTTTTTTTTATTTTTTTTAATATAACAGCGGAAATACATATGTATTATATACTTTATTTTTTATAGAATTTATAATTAACATAATTTCGTTTTAAACCAACTTTCGATTTTTCTCAAGAAAAAAGATCATTAATATTGGAATATAGTCGGACAGACATATTTCTATTTCTACAAATTTTATTTCATTAATTATAAATATAAATTATTAATCAAACAAATGGTAAAGTTCATTCTTACAAATAAAATTTATATTTTTTCGTTATTAAATAAGATTGATTCATTATTTTACTGTAGGACAATGCTAAAAATTATATGCGAGTACATAATGTTCCAAAAGATCTTCAAAGAAGGGTCATGCGTTGGTATGATTATGCTTGGTCTAGGTTGGTAGGTTCTTTATTCAAAATTACGAAATCTATGCAAATTTGCCAATATCTTGCTAATTTAAACTCAATCTTTTTAAATAAAATTCTTCGAATTTGTTCATCAAATAAAAATAAATAATGGTTTCAGGTTTTTCCATGTAATTATCCTGGTTAATTAATTAATTAGTAGCATTATTATTTATAGCATTTCAATTATCATTTCATATTTTTCAAAAAAGTAATTCCAAAATACAAAAAATCCATTATTTTAAGACACAAGGAAAGTTTCTAAATATATTGATCAACTAAATGTTCATTCATAGCCAACGCACAGTTTCTTCACATTAATCTACTCTAATCTTTAGCAACGATAGTCTTAAAACACATCTTTTTAAGACTATTAAGAATTATTGTGTTTTCGATAGAAATTTGGGTTTCTATTGAATATAGGCATATATTCGTTTTTCTTCTTTTCTCTTTTATTATTTTTCTTTACTTTTTCTACTCTATCATAATTTTAAAAATTTTTAATAATACAAAGCTCTCTGTATGCTTGAACTACGCTAATATCTTCTTGTATTACTTTTTAATTAACAAACTTCTTATATCATTGTTAATTGTCATATTTCTTCTTTTTAAATTTTAAATATATAACAATGAAATAATATATTATGGGTACAAATAAATAATGCAGATTTTTTTTAATAACCGAAGCATGGTTATTTTAAAACAAAAATAATTTATTCAAAATAATAGCCATTGTTATCGACACATTTCTTCTTTCTTTCAGTCAGTTTATGGATACCATTCCAAAAGAATTTTTCTGGTTTCGAAGCAAATCACCCAGAGACCCAATTTTGGACACCTTTGTACAATTTGAAGTGTTGCTCAGGAAGTCCATATACCGCTGAACGGAATAGATAAAAATCGGAAGAAGCAAGATCTGGTGAATAAAGCGCGTGGGGAAATACTTCCCATTTCATATCTTTTAACATGCTTTTAACTGCTTTTTGAGGTGTGGCATTGCCATAAAGAAGAATTACTCTGCCATGTTTATTCTGGACGCTTAACTATTAAAGACTGAGTCAGCAGGGATATTTGGTTTTGGTATCTCTCCGAATTAACACTTTCACCTGGTTTGAGAATCTCATGGTACACCACGCCTTGCTGATCCCACCAAACGCAGAGCATTTTTTTTCTTTCCAAAGCGGTTTGGTCTTGTAGTTTTTTTTTATGGTTGACCTGGGTTAACCCATGCTTTGTACTTTTGGGATTTTCAAAATAGATCCGCTTTCCATCTCCTGTCAATAGTCTATGGAAGAAAGACTTTCTTTCGTGCTGTTGTAAGAGCATGTCATTGACTATTTTTCAGTTTTCTAGTTGTCTTTCATTCAATTGATGAGCTACCCTCTTTCTTTCCTTTAAATTCTTACCCATGTCAAATAATTGCATTGCTTGCTGGGTATTACTAATCTTATGGCAAGTTGATTTTGCGATCGACAGACATCTTCATCCAATAAATTTTGTAAATAGAGGTTTTTAAATTTGGAAGAACGGTCTGGGCGTTGTTTATCCTTTACTCAGAAATCATTACTTCTGAAGGAGTGAAACCAACGCTCGCATGTGTCCTGATATACTACACGTTTTCCATAAACATCACATAATATCCTGCGGCAGTTTTGTTCATCATGAAGTAATGAATGAGAACTTCCCGCAAGTGTTCTTTACTATGTAAATGTTGACATATTTAGATCTATAAATTTAGAATTTATTAACATTATTATGAAAATTTAAATGATAACACAACTAATTAGATATTATTCAAACAAATTGATTTTTATTTCAACATATAAGCAAAAACACTTTATACCTAAAACATCACATGTTATGAAAGGATAATTGAAATATATGAAATGATACTGGAAATGCTATAAAATAATTACATAAACATGTAATATTCTCAATTCTACTTGAGATATTTGCAAAAGCGTTAAACTTTAATCACACTTTTTGGGTTTCATCCTCCACGCATGACGGAATCCAAAGCACAATATTTCTTGCTGATATATCATACTCTGCTAAAGTTCTTTTTTCTATATAAAGCAACTCTTTTGATCAATTAAGGTTCTGATATTTGTGGAGATATGAATTCGATCGATCGAACAAAGACCTGAGTTATTTAATTAAATGTTTTTTGAATTTTTATGGAAAAGTTTTATATTTGTAACCCTTTTGTAAATAAATTACGCTATAGATAAATTCGATTAAACAATTCTCCAATATGAGACGCTCGTAGTATATGATCATTTCGTGGTAAAGTAAGCTTTCTCCCTCTATCTTTGATGATTTGAATGACGTACAAATTCAATTTATAATTTATTTTATAGACAGAGATTAAAACAAGTCGATAAAATATTCGTATTGTATAACCCTTATAAAATGACCAGATTGTTAAAAAGAAATGTACACAATCTTTATTTATTGATTTCATTTGAAGTGATTATTATGGATATTATTTCTTTATTGAAAAATTGGAAAAAGCTTTAAATAATGTCTTCGAATATAATTAATAAATGGAAAAATAAATTTTTACTGAACTGACAATTCTAATATTTATGGTAATTTAAATATATTTTTTTATTTTAATAATTAGTAAATTTCCTGAAATATAAAAACATAAAAAAGTAAAAATAACTAATACCATCCATCTCTCTATTTTCAATCTTCATCATTCATCACTCTTTCAAAACAATGTTAAGGTCCCAATTTTATTTTTGTTTAAATCAATCAACTCCTTTTATTTTTGAAAGATTTATCAAGCTATGAAACGACTTAAAACTCTTTATTTCAAAGTATTTAGAAAATCAAAAAAATAAATAATAAGTATTTAAGAAAATATATTAATAAAATATATCCGTTGTAGAAATAAAATATAAATAAATATAAATATTTTAATTTTTTTGAAGAATCAAAAGAATAGTGAGATACTGCAAAAATAATGTTAAATAGGTGCTACTTAATATTCTAACTCTAAAATACAATTTTTGTTTTTCTTTTAATTCTTTAATGTTTATAAATTTTCGCCAATTTTTCATTCAAAATTTTCATTTTTAAAAAATTTAATTCACTTGCTTTTATTTTTTTTCATTTAGTGGCTTCGGTTTCCAATGTCTTTTGATATTCTAAAAATTGTATATTTCTTTTATTATACGTCCAAGAGCAATATGCAATTTTCTAAATACAAATTTTAATCAATATATTTTCAAGAAGTTCAACTAAATGTTTTGAGAAAGTTTCATTTATCGATTTTATCAAATTTTTGAAATTATTCACATTTTATTTACTTATTTATTTTCTTGAAAGTAAGTACTTTATAAATTATAATTACAAAAATTAATTCAATGATCTGAATAATAGTTATTTTTATTGGATTGGTATAGAAGAAATGTTGGTTTTTACTGGATGACTTTAGAAGCAAATATCTCATTTCATAATAAATGTTTATTGATTAAAATTAAAATCTTTACTATGACGTTGTCCGGAGAATACTTGTGGTTTTAAATGTTTAACTAATTACATGTTTAAATGGAGAGAAAATTCGCTTTAAACTGATATGCCGAATTCTTTGAAAGCTGTTTCAGCACCATCCTTGGTGTTGAAGCTTTTTTGAAGTATAACGGTTCTGAGATACTTGAAGAAATAGTAATAGGAAATATTGGGTCTATTTAAAATACAATGCTGGTCACATACGCTGAAGTGTTTTATACATTTTCTCCATTTCCCTCCATATTTGTCTTTCCCGATCTCAGGAAACTGTGAGAAATCAGATTAGTTTGTGACCTCCAGATAGTTAACAGTAATTTTCGATGCAATGTTTGTTTTTAAAAGTGTTTCTGTGCTTCGACTTGCTACAATCATCGATTCGACCGTCATCGGTTGTCAAACAGGATTTATTTCTCATCACATGTCACTATAATTATACGAAACGTATCGCCTCAGTTACTAATAACTAACGCCGAGAACACTGCATAGCTACAAATTATTTTTTTTCTTCCAGTTCTTGTGGACCTATTTGTTGAGTCTTATTGCTTTTCCCTTGATGTCTTACACCAAATTATTTTAGTAAGATTTCTGGAAATTGTGAGGGGATCGGCTTTGACTAATGCTACATTACTTATCTACCAGTCTAATCCATATTTATATAATATTTATTATAAATTATTTTATATAATTTTTAAATCCAAGATATTAATAAAAATGATATCTACTAAAACATGCCAGTTTAAACTACTTAATAAAATAATTATTTAGATAAGCATTACAAATTATTTATATGTTGGTTATCTTCGTAATATTTATCATAATTATATTATATTTTTATGATGAAAAAAATCTCAATTAAAATCCTCGTTTAAATAAAGTAAATAAAGTGTTTATTTTATTTCTTGTACTGTATTAATTGTTGGGATTTCAAATAATGACATAGAAATATTTATTTATTCTCAATTAATATAAGGGGAATGAAATATTTTATGTAATAAACTTCAAATAATTGGGATTTCATAAATATTTCTCCAATTAGAATATACATAATAATATTTTTTAATAATAGTTTTGAAAATAAATCATTAATAAGCAAGGTAAATATATTTTTTAATATGTTTAAATCTTAAAATAATAATAATAATAATAATAATAAAATAATTAAATTAATAATAATTATTAATAATTAAATTAATTAATAATAAATAAATAAATTATTATTATTATTATTATTATTATAACAATAATTTATAGATTTTATATTTTTTTAAAAATCAGATGGCTGAAAAATAATAATAAAACTAATAATTTTCGAATTTTTTAAATAATTAGACATTGTCACAGGTAATTTTTGTTATATTAATTTATTATAATATTTATTTACATTAAAAACATTATTTAATGTGATTATCTAGGAAATATAATGATTTGTTTCTATGATATATTCAATCACCTTAATAAAACTATTATCAATTTATCTCTTATTAGTCTACAATCTGATTCTCAATTATCTCCCTACAAAAGAGCAGGTTAAAATTTTAGATTAACAGTCTTAATTCAAAATGAGAATATTTTTACGAACTTTGGAAATTCATTTTTATTATTTTAAATTATTTTTGGGAATTATTTTATAAAATAAAAATAAAAATATTCAAATATCTTATGAAATACCAAATCAAAAGCATAACTGATTTAAAAAGACCTTTTGTGACGAACATTTTCATTAATTCGTATATATTATGATAAATAATAATAATATTACTATTTATAATAATTCTAAGATGTTACTCCAATTCTAGATAACAGACATTTAATTATTTTCTTGTTTATTGCCTTAAATGTTTTAAGGGATATTATATTTCAAAGTAACTGTCAAAATTATATATTTTATAATATTAATAAATTAATATTTTGTCATTATCTGTCTAAATACTCCCAGCTATGTACAACTGGAAGACTTCAAGCACTAAGTAATATTTATAATAATTATTATTAATTATTTTGATAATGTATATAATTTTACACTTGAAATATTATCATTATAAGCAAATAACAATTAATTAATAAATTTTCTCAATATATTTACACAAGTTATTATCAAGATCAATTTAAAATAACATTTACATATATACAGCGTTGTGTATTAAAATTACATAAAAGATATTTTACGAAGTTTAAATATTTTCTCCCAACTATCTTGGTGACCTCATATTTTTCAAAACCATGTCATACCCTCATTATATATATAGCTGACTAAACACAGACTTTTTTAAGAAATGTAATGCCTTTAATACATTACATTAGTTAAATCAACTAAGGAACTCATTACATCAATTTCAAAATTTCATTACAACAGAAACAATATCATTTTTATTTTGAATGTCAGCCATGTTAATTCGATGCTTCAGGATGGCCCACTGATTTTCCATTGACAAAAGATTGGAAAACTTTCCTAGCAAATTTAATACTGTTACTTTTTCCTTTTGGTAAATTTCTTGGCTACGTTTAAAGTGTGTTAGAGAGCTTGGAATATGTATGGTTCACCTTCAAACCATTCCATTTAACAGACATATACCCCAAATCTCCTTAAGTGATTAATTTTTCAATGATCTGGTAAGAAGTCTAGATGAAGCTCAATAGTTTTTCCATCCCTAAAATTACACTTCTCCATTGGCCTATTATCCAATCCTTGTGTTCCAAATCTCTAAGAAGCCGAGCTTTACGCATTTTAAGTCATACCTGATATTTTATTGGTCTTCTTGCAGGACGATCATTTTAAAAAAAAAACCTTAGATTAGATTCTGACAAGCCCAATAGGACTCGATCATCACATTCATTTCATGGTCTTACACAATTACATCTTGAAGTCTTTTATGATCTAGTTTCCCTTTGTCGTTATCCGAATAACTATTGAAAAATGTATATTTAAATAGTAATCAATACAGGACTTATTCGTATGCTGTAGTTTGTAAGACAAAGCAATAATTTTTGCACTACTGCTTGTTGTTGTGAGACATCTCAAGGTAAAATATGACAATCAAATAATACAAATTAACATTGGGATGTCCAACATACTGAATTTATCCGGCCCAAAAAAATTTCATATAAGAATTAGTTACTAACATCAATTCAATTTAACAGACAAATGCAATTGATTTATATTACAAACCTTAAAGATTTATTTTAAATTTTCTGAGTTGCGATATTAATGCACAACAATGTACTTGCTATTTCAATGCTATAATATTTAAAGTGTTCATCGCATAATTCTTTCGCAAAAATCCAAAAATTTATAATTTAAAACAAAAAGTGTAGGTTATAGAAATGTTACTGAGAATATTAAATCCATTTAAGATTAATTTTTTATTTATTTTTTATTAACCAAAATGAAATTTTAAAACTATAAAAATTCTGCAATAAAAATTTTTAGTTTTTTCCCAGATGATTATTACTGAGACGAATGTGGTCTCGGAGAATATTGTTAAAATCACCACAGTCAAATGGATTACTTTCGTTTATCTTAAATGAAGAATAATATTTATCTTATTCCGAAAAGTTGTTTTTAATGTTTCATTCACTTGAAGAAGAATTCCGTCTAAAGCAAACAAACTCAGAAAAATAGACTGAGACCAAAAGGCCTAGAGTGTGAATATTGAATATTGATGAATTGAAAATTAAAGCCGCTTTTCCCTAGCATCCCTAATAAAATTTACAAATTAATTACAAAGATCAACAAAACTAATATAACTATTTGATCCATTCATCATCAGTGAAACTAGAATTATATCTTTTAAATTATGAGCCTTGTAATTCTGATTATTTTAAAGATTATTAATTTTTTAGTGAGAATATCTCTATACACATTTATACAATGTTCAAATTTATTCCACAATGAAACACATGTAGATCTTCTCAAAGATATTATTGAAAGATGTTACCATTATAAAAGAAAAATTGGAAAAGTGACCTCTCCCTTTCCCAATGTTCTTTTTAGAGATTCATCCAGAAATGTTTTAATTAGAGAAAATATTAATATTCTTTTCACATCATTGCTGAATGTCAAATTGTTCCTTTGATTTTAAAAACCAATGGGTGCAAGATAATCATATACTCCAGAAATCATAAATGACAACCAGTGATATAAATTCCCTTTAATTTATATTAATGATAATAATAATACCAGTGCGGCTATGAGACATCTTTCAATTAACTCTGTTTAAGGTTTAAGATTTACTAAAGCAAACAAATAATGATCTGTAATTCATGAATTTTATTTTTATAATTTATAATTTTATTTTTAATAAAAAGTAGTTCATTTTCTTGCTGATTCTTTACTTATACTTTACTGTGAAGTATCACTTTGACGTTTTGAGTTTATCTTTTATGTAAACATCAGAATCACTTTGGCATAAACCATACCTTCCACCAGTTTCAGAAACCCTGTCTTATAAAAGTTTAGATGTGACTGAATAGCTAAATCATTAATCTTGTAACAAAACTCAAAATCAATTTTCATTGACAAAAAACACATTTATTCTCAACGATGAAAAAACAATTGAAGAAATGAGAAAAATGATTCAAGAGGAATCCTGGATTTCAAAATAATTGGTAAAATATCACTGTAAGACAGTTTTAAGCTTTGGTATTTCAATTTTTACATTTTTACCGATATCTTAAATATCAGTTAAAATCATTAATATTATAAAAAGTAATTATTTTTGAACTGAACGATAAATTCTGTTTCTCCTTTGAAAAGAATTTGGAAATTAATAAAACTATTAACACTTTTTCATTGAAATTGTAATTCTTTTACAATGCCTTGGCATAAAATAAAAAACTAAGTATTATATATTTTCATAAATATATATATATATATATATTAACAACCAAACTAAAAATAGAAATATAAACATTCAATTTGTTTTAATCAATGAACAAATTCAGCGAAATCAGTTACCAAGGTAGAAAGAAAAAATAAAACTTTATGAAAAAAACACCAAGGACATATTTCAAGGAAACGGTTGGCCAACAATGCAAGACTTCGGAAAACCGATCAATTTCTAGGCAGCGAAATTTTCAAAATTTTTAAATATTGCAAAATTGTTTTAATGGAATGAAAATATTGATTTCTGTCAATACAAAATAACTCAATTGAAAGATCAATTTTTCAGAAACTAAAAATTAACCTAATTTTAATGAACAGAAAATTTTATTTATTTTTAAAAAATATAAAGCAAGAGTTACCTTGATAATTGAAAAATTGCTTAAATATCACAAAAATATATTTTATCAATTATTTGAACTCTCAAAAATATTTTTTTATTTTGTGATTTTATAATGATTAATCAATATACAAGTATTATACTAATTGTGTATTTTGTTCTTCGAATTTGATTAACAATAAAGAAAAACGTTAAAATAAAATCTAAGGACATTTTTTTTATATTAATCTTATATTAAAACATTTAGCATCATTTTATTAATTAATTTCCCTAAAATTTTTGTCTCCCAGTGTAGATTATAATTTTTGTTTTGATGTTTATAATTAAATTATTCTCCTCGTTAATATTTTGAATTTAACTTAATTCGAATTCATGTAATTAACTATAATCAGATTAAAGCATCTATTTTTAATTTAATTAATTAATAATAATAGTATTATTATTATGATTATTTTTATTTTTAAATTTTAAGAGGTCGTACAAGTGGTTGTAGCGACATAGCAAGTTTAGCTCTTCTACCGGACAAGTTGAAAACCGAAATGGCTCTACATGTGAATCTGGAGACTTTGAAAAAGGTGAGGTTTTATTAATTTTCATATTTTTACAGAAATACTTTCAATAAAAAATCACTTTCAATTTATTTCAAATTTTGTTGTTCATGAAATTTAGTTCATTAAAACAAATAAAAATAATTTATATCATTCACAAATATTTAACTGGAAGATAAATAGATTGAAACTTGAATTAACTTGTTGAGTAGGTCTCGATCCCCAGTGTCGAATGGTGTGTCGGATTGGCAAATATGTGCAGTGAGTAACATCTAATGGTCGTCAGAAAATGCAACAGCTAAGTCAAAACTGATTTAATACATTTTATTCAATAATTCCTTTTTTTTAAAAAACACAAATAATATTTAATGATGATATGCCCTTTTTAAAAATAATATTCATTTATTTCATTATATTTTATTTCATTGAATTTTAATATTTTTACATAACTCACAAAGAATGTGACCCATTCTCTATTTTCAAGATACATTATTTTCAGTCTGGTAAATGCTGACAGAGTATTGTCTTTCTCTTTCAAGACTTTATGAATAGTAAGAATAAAAAAGGATAATTAAATCATAATAGAGATGATCAAATTCAAAATGGTGAATTTGTCTAAATTGATAAATTCGTTTTGTCATTTAAAACCTGATTTGTATATTTTCTACCGAAATTTTCTGGTTTCCATAATATTGTCCTGAAAATCCTTAGTAAAAATCGAAAATTTTCTTATCTTTCCTAATATTTTCATTAGGGTATGATAAGAAAATATTGGAATTTACTTAAGAATTTTGAAGACCTGAATTTATTCAGATATTCTTTCTACCGGTCTTTGTTATTCTTCTGCTTATTGTTATCACTTTCTTTATCCTTATATTACATAACTCGTTTAAATCGATACATTTGTGTTACATTTTTTGTATTATTTCTTCTTGGTATTATTTATATTTTGGTGTCAGTTTAATTAGATTTTTATTATTTTAACTGTGTCTAATCAATTTAATTAAATAATAATTAATATTATTTAAATACCTTACTAGGTATTTTTTAGGTCTATTTTTATTTGTTTATTATTTGAAAAACCTAATTGATAAAGCTTGATACGATTTTCCATATTTGACAGGTCACAATATTTCAAGAATGTAGGCCAGAATTCTTACACGATTTAGTATTGAAGATGCGTCCTTTTATATTTACTCCCGGGGATTTAATTTGTCGTAAAGGAGAGGTCGCTCGCGAAATGTTTATTATATCGGACGGGGTTCTAGAAGTCATTAGGTATATATTCATTTTAATTTTATGTGAAATAATTCAAAGACCTTATCAAAAGCTTTCATTGATTATATTTGTTTGATTTAATAGTAAAATGAGACCACTTCTCTATTTCCATCAAAAATCTACTAAGTTTTTATTCATCTTAGACAAATGCTTAATTAACTATAATTAATTACGCAGAATTTCTTAAATTTCGCTACAAACAGATCATGTAATACTCTAAACATCAAGTTCTTATTCTTCTATTCTGTATCTTAAACATGTAATACTTTCCAAGAAGATTTTTTATTTTCTCATGTCTCTTTCAATCTTTTGTTTTGAAACTGAATAATAACATGTGACAATTAAAAATCCAAGCACAAAGCAGATTCGAAAATTCTGTTTTCACATATAATATTTATATTTCAAAAATTTATTTTCAAACACTAAA
The DNA here is from genome assembly GCA_037834085.1 of Bipalium vagum. NCBI lineage: Eukaryota > Metazoa > Platyhelminthes > Tricladida > Geoplanidae > Bipalium > Bipalium vagum. The sequence continues at coordinate 2,768 of JBBMKC010087912.1, read as the reverse complement.
GACAATGTCCTTTTAAATTAAAAAATTTAAACATTTATCATTCCACGGCGCCGTACAGCATTATCTCTAGTAAATATAGACTTCGATTGATTGAGTTTCTTCAACGAATATTCAACTCTTCTTCGAAGCTGATCAAAATTTTCGGCACACCAGCCTTTATCGTAAACGTTACGTTTTAAATAAATATTGCGTTTCTTTCGAGTAATGAGAAGAAGCAAGATTTTTCAAAATATAATTTCATCGTTTTTGTGATGCTGAGTAATACACTTGTTCAATTTACTCATTCATTTGATGATATAGCATTTTTTATTGATTGCCTGACCTGACGGAATAATGTAATGTTGGCTTAGGTCATTTTCGAAGAAGACTATCCAAACCAGTATTTTTTACTCAAATTTTCCAATTCTCTTTAGTTTTATTTTTCTAGGCGTTTCTTCGATATTTGATGTATTTGATATTTTTAAACATAGTAACTCGAAAAACTGTTTACCCAGAAAAAATTGTTCTTCCTAGAAAATCCAACTAGAATATCCAAATTTCACTGCACTATGCAGCTATTAAACATGAAATTACATTTTCATAAAAATTATAGAATTGAAAAAATATGCGACACGATATCTAATACTTTTAAATCAGAAATTATCTTATAGATTTTTTAAACCTGGTGAGTTTTACCATATAAAATTATTATATTACAGAAATATAAGTCTTTTTTCCAAATTCAGAATAATAGAAGAAAATTATAAAAATGTTTGAAAAGAACAGACCTATTTAATAAAATATAATAATAACTATTATCATGAATAAAGTCAAAATGATAAAAGTGTTTAATGATTTCTGTTTTTTATCATAGACATTCAATTGAATAATAATTGATTTTAAAGTTTTGTATATTTTATCAATATTTTTGAAAAACATTTTTAAAAAAGGCGAATTATAAAGACAAAAATCAAAAATATTTTCAATAATTGCATAATTATTTTAGAATTCAAGTTATTTCAAAAAATTATGAAATGTAGAAATATTTAATTAATTATATTTTCTTAAATTATTTTTATTTATTTATTAAAATTTATTATTATTATTATTATTAAATTTATTATTTTACAAAAAATCAAATTAATATAGTTATAATTAAATTTATAACTTTTAAATAATATTTAATATCATAAATTTAGAATCTTTTAAGTATATATTTAAGGGATGACATTATTTCAGGTATGGAAAAATAATTCATTTCCATTTTCATTTTATTTCAGTTGACCAATTAAACTAATTCGGACGGAAAAATTAATGAGTACTTTAGAATTTATACAATCAATTTTAAATTACAATCATTAATTATATATTTGATTTTTAATCGATTCGTTAATCAAGCACCCAAACATTTGATTTTTTACATGATTCTACTTTCAGATTATTAAAATTTTTATTAAATAATTATATTTTAATCAATATTTTAAAAAATTTTCATTTTTTATTTGTTATTTATTTATATTTATTTTTTTATAAGTTATTTTAAACTTATGCTCAGATGATTTGTTTTAATTAGACATCATTTTTTGAGTAACTATTTACTAGTTAAAACAAAATATCTGAATAAAATTTTAAAAATAATACTTTTAAATATTAAAATATTTTAAATATTAACTAATTAAAAAATGTTAGTTAAAAATTTTAAACGTGTATTTATATCAAATTTTATTTTTTATAAAAAATAATAATTCATTATTTTAAAAATAAAATATATTTATTATTTTGTTGTTTTACACTAATATTTTTAGCGAACAATCATAACTGTTTAAAAAATTATTTTTACTAAACATCTAATATAAAATAAATTTATCTGAAGTCTAAATCAGTTAATCTCCGAAGTCACTAAAAATAAGCCATTTTGATAGCTTAATCAGTGTAGTCTTCATCAGGGACAAACGGAATCATAATCTTTCATCAGAAAATCTCTCGTCACTGCTTGCCAAATGGTGTGCTCATTGAATGAAAAACGTATTTTTATGTTAATAGGGTTTTGGGGAAATAGGTAAATGAAATAACTCTTCTTGTCTCATTTATTATTCATGGGATATACTGATACTTAATAGTCACCTTGTTGATTTTCATGTCCACTCCTTTTGACAAGGTCGAGATTTTTCGGGTGATATTTTCTAGATTTTATTTTAAAGCATTATCTTAAAAGTTGAAATTTTTTTTCCTTCATGCTTTCCCTTCTTTATTTTATTAATTTGAGATAATAAATATACTACAATAACAGTATACTAATTGATATAGTATACTAATATGCTTATACTCAGTATACTTCTAATAGTATACAAATAGTACAATAGTTGATATATGATCGTTAATGATCTACGTTTCATTAATATCAATTTTTCTTTTTATACATAGAACGTCCAAAAAATAGTGAGAATAAAATAGAAATAAATCTACGTTAATGACTGAATTTTACCACACTGAAGTATATAAGATTTTAGATCAATATGATATAAGATCAATCTTTATACAGGGTGCGTGCGATATTTTCGGAATAAATTTGAACGTTAAATACAATATTATTTTAATTTTGTCATTAAAAATTTAAATCAGTTTTATATAAAGAAAAGTATGTATTACAAAAACCCATTACAAAATAAAACATTTGTTTAAATATGTCAAAACAATTCGAGATAAGAGCGTCCATATTGGTTTGTCTTCGTGCTGAAAGATCAGTAAAAGAAATTTCAGAATTCTGCAACATCCCATACAGAACAGTT